>VZRQ01009978.1:1009187-1033409 GCA_013397975.1 Machaerirhynchus nigripectus
AGGGATGGGGGCGGGCGGGGGCTGGCGGAGGGGTCTGGGCTGTGTTCGGAGGTTCCCTCGGCCGGGGCAGGGAGGTGACCGGGTCCCGGTGCCACTAGATGGCAGGCGGCCCCGCTCCCCATCCCGATCCCGCTCCCGCTCCCGCCGCATCCCGGCCCCGGCGCGGGGCCTCCCGACTCCCCGGCATCCCCGCTGCGCTCTGCGAGCAGCGCCCGGGACAGGCTTTCCGTGCCGACATCCCTTGGAAAATCGAGGGGCACCCGAGCCCGAGCCAAAGGGTCTTTCGCAATGCGGGGAGACAGAGGGGACGGTCCTCGGAGGCTCCGACGCCTTCCCGAGACAAAATCCTCCCTTTCCCTTCCCTCCCGCCCGCGCTTTTGGTCTCCTGTTTTTCTTTCCTTTTTTATTTTCCCCTACCCCTCTCCAAACGGCTGCCTGCTTTTCCCTAGCTCGTTTCAAGCGTCAGGGTTGCAAAATCAGACAGATGCACCCTCCAAACGCAGGCTGAGCTGCAGCAATGTGCACACAAGGTCCAAGCTGATTTCCCAGCACTGGGGGATTTTTAGGCTGGCAGTAAACTAAGCAGGGCCTGAGGCAGTCTAATAAATAACTTCACCTGGCTTTCCTCTATAGGACTGCATTTTTTCAGCCTTCGAAACTGTGGCTGCATCCAGCCTGCTCCTAGGGTACAGGCCCCAGCTCCTGCCTTCCCCCAAGGAAAAATGGTGAGAGAAATACCTGGCCCTCATCCAAACCCATGGCACCGAGCATGCAGATAACCACGGGATAAATCCCTAGGTCCTGTTTTCATCCCTGGGGGTCAACTCGGCTGCATCAACCATCTCCGCTCCTTTCGGTGCGTCCCTCCTCCTATAAACCATTCCAAGGGCGATGCTGCTCTGTCCCTGGGCTACCTGCAGGGAAGGATGTTCTGAGGGTCCATCTGCATGTGGAGCTTCCACATGCTTTACTATCATCACTCCTATCCTGGATACGAAGAACTGGACTATTTGGTGTGCATGTGTGGGAGACACTCTGGATGTTACTGAAACTCACCCCCTCCTGGGACAGGGCTTTATTTAGACTGAAATAGGAAGCACAAACCTCACCCTGAGCTTCCTCTAGGGTTTGGTTCTTCCTAGAGGTTTCTCCTTACTGGAAATTTCTTTTCTGCACCTCTGGCCTGGATCCAGCCAAATGCTTAAGCACAGGCTTAGCTTCAAACCTGCATTCCCGCAGTGTCTTCTTGGACAGGTCAGATTGTCATGTCCCTTCTCACCTTGGGAAAGTTCATGGCTCTCCACGCTCCTGCTGTGAGATGATGGCAGTGGGAAGCAGGAGTATCAGCTTGCTTTGCTTGTGCACCAACCAGAAAACTAACCCTGTACCTGTGCAGGGAGAGAGTTATCAAATCTGTGAGGGCATGAGAGTGCTGCACGTGAAGATCTGGGGTCCCCAAGGATCAGCACCTGCAGCCCTGATGTCTACAGCTCAGCCCATCCTCATCCTCGCTGCTCTTCTCACCAGGGGATGGTCAGGTTCTGCTTAAATTGCCAGTAGTGCCAGTGAATATATGACACTGGCTGAAATAGCCAAGCAAAATCACAGCTGCAGTCACCAACAGGGACTCAAAAATTTGCTTTCATTATCAATGAAAAGCCACAACACCCATCCTTCAGGGACTGGGACCACCAAGAAAGTCTGATCCATTTGGTCACACCCTCCCAATAGCTTGGACCCTGATGATCTCCCAGGTTTGGCTGTGTAAGAGCTCTGATGGAAATTCATTACGGTTTCTCAACCCTTCCCCTACCATTAATTTAAATTCCTCAAACCCTAATGCAAGGAATTGAAGCGCATATTGATTAAGGGCCTTTTATGGATGTCTTGCAGAGCATATTAAAAATTATTTAAAACTTGCATTCCAGTATTAATGACTCTTGTCTCCAGCACTTTGCAGCAATTCAGTCTTGACTTTTAATTGAAAATCTTTAGTTAAGACAAATTCTTACAGCCAGAGAAGGTGAAGTGCTCCTCCAGGTATGTACCATGGAGGGGCTTTCAACCTCAAGGTTCCCAAGTGGCTGTGACACTCTGGAGAGGAGTGTCTGTCCTTCAAGTGGGTGAGTGTGGGTAGTTCCCTGAGGAGCCAGGTCTTGGGCTTCCTCTCTAGGTGCTGCAGAACAGGTGTTTCACTGCTCCATCACTCAAAGCAATGAAATGGGAAAGATTAATAACCTCCTTCAGAAGGGCATTCACTGCATCCTTGTGCAGAAAAATGTGGCACCTCAGGGCTGGTGGTGCTCTTACATCCCACTTCCAACAGCTCTGCTGAATATCCACGAGCCAAACAAATCTCAGCCAATTACTGCTGTCACCAGGTTAAACACCTCGTGCCTCCTTAGTCATGTTTTCATCTGCCTCTGCATCTGATCCCAGGTGGCTTCTTCCCAGCCATGAAGCTTGGGTCAGAAAGGGCACCTTGGCTTGAAAACACCCCCACAGAGGATGTGGCATTTTGTAGAAGGAGCAGCAAGAGATGTCACCTTGGGACTGCCAGCACCTTGGTGGAGACAGCACTTTATTTAATATTTGCTGGCTCCATGATGGCTGGGGTCTGCGTCATGGTTTGGTGTAGGAAACCAAGATCTTGCATGTTATAGAGCCTTTTTTCAGTGCTACCTTCCTGCTCCATGCCTGGAGCCTTCAACATGACAGGGAAAGGGGCTTTGTTTTGCAGTCCCTTTGCCTCCAAGGAGAAACAAGCCCTCAGTCTCCGAATGTGCCTCCTCTGAAAGGAAATCAGTATTTTCCATCCAGTCTCTGGTGGGACAGGATGTTGAACAGCAATCAGTGCCTTCACCCCCCTGCATGAGCCTGGAGCCAGGGGAACTCCAAGACCACAGGGGTTTCCAGGTCACATCAGCACAGGACAGGAGAGTCCCCCCGTGCATCAGAGGGGACCTCTGACCATGACAGCAAGGAATCAGTACTGGCCACGACCTGCTATGATTCTGGTTTGAAAAACCTTCCTCCCTCTGCCGATTGCACGCTTAATGGTTGTTTGCTTTTTTTATGACTGCATGTAAAACACAAACCAGCTGGGACCCAAAGTGCTTCTCTCCACCACGAGCGGCTTTCCTATAAGTCTCATCAAAGCCACCCGTCACCAGACACCACCCCAGGGACTGAGTTGTCCATTCAGCCCATCACATGTGCAGTACAGCTGCGCTTTTTATGCATGGGGAAGTTGGAACTGGATGATCTGTATGGTCCCTCCCAACCCAAACCACCCTGTGGCTCTGTGATTTACATCCTGAGAGGAGTCACAACCACCGGCACCATTCAGGTGGTGCATAACCAACACCCCACGGAAGGATACAAAGAGAAAATATTTTGCCAGATGCTGCAATTTTTTCCCTTAAATACTCATTTTTGTTCCTTCTCTGTTTTTAGTTTCTTGGTGCTTTCCTTGTCCCACCCATCCCAAAGAGAGAGAAATAAGCCAAGCTTTAGTTTCACATCTAAAGATGGTCGATGCCTCCTTTCCCCCCAGGTGGTAGAAGTGCTGCTCCATAACTGACTGTGCCATTGTGGTGTTTACAGAGTAATGGAGTCTGCCTGTGCTTCCAAGGATTTTTATTGTTCTTTTTGGTGATTTTTCCTTGTGAGTCACACAGTTATGGGCTTGATTCTCTGGGTCAAGTGCTTGGCTGGAAACCATGGGGCTCATCAGACTGCAAGAAAACCAAGTTTTTGCCCCTGTGGTGTCCAGGAGTTAAAAATCATGAGCTAAACCTCCAAAACCCAATCTGAGGTATCATCCAGGCCCAATGTCCACATATCAGCCTAATTTTTCAGCTTTTTAACCAGCAGTAAGAGCTATAAACTCCAAGGCAGGAGTGCATCACCTATGCCTTAACTGTCTTAAGGTGTGTGTGTGGTGCTGCAGTTGTGAGTATGGAGAGGACCTTGCCAACCACCACCCAGACTTTCCAAACTGCGGTGTTTTGCGCACATGGAGAGACCTGAACGTAGCCCTCCTGAAAGAGTCCATCAAATAACCAACACGTCCTTCTCCTCCCCAGTCTCCAGTGCCCACAGATGACAGTGGCATTGCCAAAGGACTTCCAGCAGGCAGTGAGTTATGATGGAAATGGTGGTTATTTATAACAAATGGAGCACTCAGATGGAAAAGCCCAGTTAACTCTCCTAACTGTGCCCCGGGGTGCCTGTGTGCTCAGGGACTCCCTCCCCTCGCTGTGGTACCACAGCACTGTACATCATCTTCCAAAATCATGATGAAGGGACTTTGGTTTTGCTTTGAGGCAAGAGTTTTGTTGTTCAAGGACTAAGCAAGACTCTGGCCTCTTCCCAAATGCTTTTCTTTTTTTGGTTGTTTGTTTTTTTGTTTGTTTGTTTGTTTTAATTTGAATGGAAGGCTGGAGTTGCTTTTCTACGCACAAAATGAGGATGCTGGTGGAAACCTTTGCAGACATGGTACATTTTATGTCCAAGCAGTGTCAGATCTCAAAAACACAGGCCAAGATGCTTCTTCCCTTATTCCTCAAGTGCTCAGCAGCAGGAGGTGGTAGCTGGGGTGGAAACGACCTGCAGGTGAAGGACCACTTGGAGGATGCCACAGCTTAAGCTGAAGAAAACCCACGCAACACCATGTGTTGCTTTCATCCTGGTGAATTTGAGGGTTGTTTTTCAAAGTCTGATATGTTTCCTGAGTGGAGACACAGCTGCATTGCTGTAATATTAGGCTTCTTCAAAACTGAGACCTACACACAGAAGGATCTCACCTTCCCAATGACCCCCATGAAAATACTCAACCCAGACACTCCTCACCACTTAGGGCAACTCAGAAGACAGACATGAAGTGCTGTAACTTGAACTCATCTCTAATTATCTGGAATTTGTTCACACTAAATCAAACAGAGTGAAATGTCCTACAAGCATAGTCTGTAATTCATGACTCTGTTGATTTCTCTCCTAGGCTACAGTGACATCAGTAAATAACAGAAGACTGTATCCTGTAAAAAAAATCAAGGGGGAGATATCTGAGGAACTGGGCAAATGCTTTGCCATTACCCTGTGAGAAAAATAGAGTGAAGCACATGAGATTTAACTCATTAAAAATGTGGGTTTAATGCAGATTTGTGTTTATATATTGTAGCATCTGGAGTTTCCAATGAGCGTGACCACATCCTCCTTGGATTCAGCAAGCCTTTAAGAGTGAACCACAAAGGAAGCACAGAAATTACTTATTTAGGGACAAAGAAAAGCTTTTGTTTTCTGTTATTTTACAGAATGGCATTCTGACAGAACCCTGCTTATTCTGGGACCTGTGTTATGGAAGCAGATCCCAAAGGACATATCCCAGTCTTCCATCTTTAGGACACATTCCATTCCCCTGCCTTTAAGACAAGGTAATAGTATTTTCCTAACACAACATTATTGTGTTTTTATCCTTCTGTAGTATCGGAATAATGTGGCAGAATAAGGAGACCAGACCTCACCTGCTTTTTTTTCTCTTCAAGCTAGTGACAGACCGTATCAGGGCCTCCTTGATTTTCCATCTCTCAGCCTCCAGCAGCACCTGTCAGCAGCCCATCTGTTGGAGAGAAAACCCATTTGGCTCTGCTCTGTAGTTATTTAAGGAGAGGGACGACAAATGCTTACATCATTCAGGAGCCTGAGTCCTGGGGGAAACCATCAGGTTTTGATTCTTAACACACACCAAACTTGGGCATTGCCTGGTGGCACAAAGCTGGTGGGATAGGAATGTGTTTCCATGGTCCCATGGCCACGTTTTTTCCCCACAGCTCCACTTCCCACGTTCCATGTTCAGCAGAGCCATGTGGGGACAGTGGCCCTCAGAAGTGGCCTTTCTCCTCAAGACAGGAGTGGAGATGAACAAGTCTTTGTGCTGGGCCAGACGGTCAAGAGGAAGCATCGCCGGCAGGATCAGCAGCTTTTTTTCCTAGAGGATGATGAATCAAAGCCAGAGAGCTCCTGGCTCCAGCCCTGGTGTCCAGTCCAGGAAAAGAGAGAGAACTGGTGGCGGCTGGGTTGGGCCATGAATGTGGGAAGATCTCTGAAGGAGGGAGAGCCTTGAAAGCAGGAAAGTGAAGCTCAGAGGGATGTGCTGAACTCGCTCTAGACTGGGTGGGGCAGAAAACCGAAACATGAATCAGCTCCCAAGCGCTGGAAAGAGGCTGGTCTTGGCCATTTGGAGTTGGCTGCCACTGACTCTCCTCACTGCCAGTCTGTCCAGCACAAGCTGGACAGGATGTGGCTGGCAAAGGGCCTGCTGAAGAGGATGAAGTCACCATGCTGAGGCTGCCTGAAACTTCCTACACCCCTTTCTGGAGTGGGAGCACCACTGACCATTTCCCAGGTGTCTTCCCATATCCCAGATATCCACCCTCCTGGGAAGGGCAGGGCAGCTGAAGTGTGTGCTTGGTTAGCGCAAAGGAAGATGGACCATTTTATTGATTGTTGCTTTTTCCCTGAAGGATATAAGAGCAAGAAGGGCTGGAGCAATGAACCACAGCTGAGGAGAACCAAAAACACCACGGGCTTCCGTGGCTCTCTCCCTGTTCCATGGGAACCAGGGAAGATGAATCAGGAGGCAGGACAACCTGCTCGATCATGGGACTGTGAGACAACAGATGGAGAAGGCCCAGGGGAGAGGTGGCCTGGAGGGACAGAGAGCTGAATCCATGAAAGCCAGGAAGCTCTGCCTGGCCCCCAGTGGGAAGCTGGAGAACATCAAGGAACAAGATCTCCCTGCAGGTCCTGTCCTATTTCTCCACAGGGGCTGACCTTGGCCCCTCGCTCAGACCTACCAGCCTTACCTCATTTCTCTTTGTGTAGGTGAGTTGAGTTGCTCAGGAGTCCAATATGTGGGAGGCTCTTCCAGTGAGTTTCAGAGGAAGGAGCACAGGCCAGGGCAGCCCTGCCCTGATCATGAGCAGAGAGCTTTATCATGGGTGTAGGTTACAAAGAGTGGGGAAATATGGCCATAGGTCAGGAAAGGTTGCGTGAGTATCCAGCAGAAAAGGGCAAACCCAAGACAGTTTGCATGGAATGAGAGAGTTATTTTGAGATTTGGAGCACAGTGAGCAGAAAGATGGGTAGAGAGCTTGGGGAAGATGAGCCTGGGCCAGCTGCAGGGCATCCCAGCAAGGAGGTTAGAAGAGCAGCAGGGAGATCTTACGGTAGGTAAACTTTCAAACAGTGCAAAATCTTTAGAAACAATGAACCAGTCATTTTATATCAGGTTAAGTATCTGGTTCTTGTAGCCCTGGTGTTTACATGTGGCCCTAAAACTCAAATTACTGCTGATGGCTTTAGGTTTCTTGAAAATCTCACAAATCTTCTACAGTATAATTGGTCTTAAACATGTTTTCCTTGTTTTTCTGGTGCCAGCGCCAGTTAGGGCTCCAAGTTTTGTAACCTGCTTGTTTACACTGCTTCAAGCAAATCAGAGTCAAGCCTCTGGATGTTGTGGTGCCTTTCACCACATTCTTCCTGCAGCCTTTTTTTTCTGCCTTTTCCACCCCATCCCTGACAGGGGAAGCACTGTTCTTTCCGTGCTCCTTGGTTCTGTGTTTGAAGCAGTCACAGCAAAAGTGACAATTAGGAAATAAAGAACCTTCAGTATCTGCTTTGGCAGGCACAACACATCCCACTGCTGAGCTGCAGCGAGTCAAAGCAGCTGCCTGCCTGGGTCAGATGGAGATTTTGCTACCCTGTATTCTGGGATCTCCCCAGAGAGCCTGGTGCTCTGCCACGCTGCAGAGGGAGTGAAAACCCAACATTAAAGTCAAGCAATGCACGTTTGTAGAAGTTCTACAAATTAGAACAAATTTACACATTTGTAGAAGTTCTGCAAGGAGCATGGAGTTGGACTCATTGATCCTTGTTGGTTTTCACTTTTAGGGTGCTGAGGCCCTGGCACAGGTTGCCCAGAGAAGCTGTGGCTGCCCCATCCCTGGAAGTGTCCCAGGCCAGGCTGGATTGAGCTCAGAGCAACCTGGGATAGTGGAAGGTGTCCCTGCCCATGGCAGGGGGGTGGAACACAAAGATCTTCAAGGTTCTTTCCAACCCAAACCATTCTAGGATCCTTCTGGGACCCCTCCAACCTGAGATATTCTGTGATTTCAGGATGCTCAATTGCAATTCAGGAAACAATGGTGATTAGAAGCAAACAACAAGGCTAGATAAGTCATTATTTGGGAGATGAAGTAACCTGGGGCAGGGTAACAGGCATCAACTTCATCCTTCCCACATTATTGTGATTTATGATTTGTGATTAATAGGTTTAAAGGTTGCTAAGCAATGTCAGTGTTTTTCCCCCAAAGTGAAGGAGCATAACAGAAGTGAATGAGTTCACTGCAGTAGAACTGAACTTATATCTAAATATATATATAATCATTGCTACTGATGATTTCTGTTCCTTAAAGCATTCCAGGCAGCTGAAAAATCTAATGAAAGCCAAGATCCTTATTTCATGTCGTTTAGAGTCTTCTGGATCAGCCAAGGTGGACCTGCAACCACTCCTCTAGGTCTTATCTGGCCCTGGTTCAGCATCCAAGGCTGTTGCTAAATGCTGCATGAAGCCCCATTTTCCTTCCTTTCTCAACCCAGGGAAAAGGAACCGAAATCTCCACCTCAGATGATAAAAAAGAAAATCAAAGCACGACTTTATGAAGGGCAAGGCAGACAAAGAGAGTGGGAAGAAAGAGAAGGTAATTTCCTAAACCATGAAACAAACCTCATTTTCCCACACCATAGCTTCTCCCTCCGTATTTTTATGAGGCAGCAGCCAGCCCCTTCCTGTCAACACATCGCCTCTGTGTTTCATGGGTGAACAGGGAAGGGGTGAACGGGGGAGGGTTCTGGGTCTGAAGGTCCCTCTGGAGCTGTCTGCTAGTCCCTTCTGTCCCTGCTGCTCACCTCTCTCATCTCCCCAAGACACTCCCTGGTGCCTTCATAGCACCACAAGTCTAGAGAGGACCTAAAATCAGCATTTTCATTTTCATACCACAAAAGGGAGAATTTCCCAAACAGACTTTTGTGACTATGGTAGAGTGCCCAAAGAAGTCTGGAAGTAACACAACAAACAGTAGATACCAGAGGACAAGAGATGAGGACTTGAAATTGTCCTATTTCGTCTCACAGGGACACAAAAAGGAGACTGAGGGGCACATCAGGAAACTCCCAGTGGGACAGGAACCATCAGCACTTACTGGAAGTTCACCTGGCTCCTCCAAGTGAGGACCAGGCAGCACTGGAGACATGGAATAATGTGGAGCTGGTGCTGCCAGCTCCCTGCAGTTCATCCATGCAGTTCATCCCTCCAGATTTCCTAGTATTTGTTCTCCTGTTCTGGGAAGAGTCGAGAGCTTTAAGAGGCCCAGCTCACAGGGATGTCTAGAGAAAGGAAAATCCATTGTGTGAAAGACTTTGGTATTTCAGGGTTTGTTTTCCTTCTGACACAGAACAAAACACCATGTCAAAACCCTCTGCAAGGCAAAACAGAATTAAAAAAAAAAGAAAAAAAACCAAAAAACCAAAAAACAACAAACAGTGGCATTCAGTTTGGACACGGTCTGTGGAAGTGTTTCTCTTCATTTTTGGGCTTTTCTATCTCAGGATCTACTGTTGTTGCTGTTTCAGGAAAATTTAAAAAAAATAAAAAAGAAAGAAAGAAAGGGAAATACAGGGAAATAAAGGAAAATAAAAGCCACACCACAGCAGACAAGAGAAGCCTTTCCCATGCCAGGGTCTGACCCTGCCTCGGTGGGTTTTCTCAGCAGTTGCACCAGGATCAAAGTGTCTCCCTTCTTTCTACCCTAGATGGGATGCAGAGCTGCAAAGGAGCCTTCAAGTTTTAAGCAGGAAAACTTGGGAATGGGCAATGCAGCCATCCTGTGTGACATCAGCAGAGCTGTTTTGCACCAGCTTTCCTTGAGCAGAAGGACTTGGGCCAAGCAGTCCAGAAGCTTTAGAAAGGTGGGACCTAAGGGTTGGTTCCCAGCAACAAAACCGGGGGACAGCCGCGGCTCTGGGCGGCGTTTCGGCTCCAAGTGCTTTCACAGCGAGGGCTCCAAACCCAGCCTCCCCTGGGTGCGCTCATGCCTCTCCTCACGCTTTCAGCCCCCTGGGACGGGGATGTTTTGTGGGTGGCTGGGTGAGTTTCGCGGTGGGGCAGTCCCGGGTGCCGATGCCTTCGCCGGCGGCAGAGAGCAGCTCGCCACCAGCTCTCTCGCCGCGCTTCCCTCGCGCTTGGCAGCGCGCCCGGCCGCCTTTCACTGCCGCCTTTTCATTCGCCTTAATTCACTGCGTTTCCTTTCTTGCTCCTTGCGAGGAACAGAGGGAGAGCTTGTTCCAGCAGACGGGCCCCATCCGCTCCACCCGGCTCCGCTGGAGCGAAGGCTGGAAAAGCGGGATGCAGGCGAAGGGGGATCTCCCACCCCTGCGGGGCCCCCGCGCCGCCTGCGCGCCGCTTCCCAGCAAATACGGTAAGCGCTCGGCCTAAAAATGTGAGTCTGATCTCATGACACAGGGTGGCCCCGCATTCCTCACCTCTGACATAACCCGCTGGGAGTGTGCTCCGCAGAAAAACACAAACAAGATGTCCTGGCGGGCTGGCGGCGGGGGCCGGGCAGCTGGCAGATGTTCCGCGGAGCCCCCCGGCTGCCACAGCTCCGGCGCAGGCTGTACCCTCGCGGGGAGGGCACGGCCACAGCCCGAGCTGCCGGCTCTGGGGGGTGCCCAGCCTGCCCCGGCCCTCGGGAAGGTACCGCGCTGTGGTTCTGTATCACCCGCGGCGGCAGCTGGACCTCTTCCCAAAATCTCCCCTGGGATTTTGCTCGGCCGGTGCCCGAGGGCATTTGTAAGGACTTTGCGGTGCTTTTGCAGGCGGTCGGTGGTTGTTATTTCTTTTGCCTTGTTTTTTGTTTCTTTCCGAGTGTCCCTGGGACAGGCTCTGCTCTGGGTCTGCCATGGCCGTGTGTCCGTGAGCCTCCCGCCCCTGCGGCAGCTCCACAGCGATCCCAAGGCCCTGCTTGCTCTGTGTCACGCCCAGGCCCACGCTGTGCCCCACAGAGCTTGGCACCCGCAGCCCTGGGTGTCCTGGGGCGGTGATTCCTCCCTGCACCCAGACACAGCGCTGGGATGGGGTGATTTGCCAGGGATCACGTGGAGAATCCGAGTCCCGCTGCTGTAAACACGAGGCTGACTTCGCTCCCAGCCAAACCCTCCTTCAAGCACAGCCTTGTCTTGAGCAGGGGCAGATCCTGCTCTCCCCTCGAGCCCGGCCACGCTGCACCACTTGTTTACTTTCTTCTGCAAATGCCCTAAACCTTGACAACGACCTATTTTTCCCTTCTGTTACGCAAAGCTTCTTTCCTAGAAAGAGACTTTGTAACGCTCGGTCCAACCAGCCCAGCTCTCCTCCATGTGTGTGAAAGCAAACTGTAAGAGCCTGGCAGGTTCAGCTCAGCTCCGGCACATCCAAAACCCACACACGGATGAGTCAGGAGACTCGGGCAGATGTTACCTGAAACCATCCTGCGAGACAGCTGGCCCCGTTTGCGGGGGAATCAGATAAGCAGTAAGGCAGCCTTCAAGTCCACTCCTCAAACTTTGCTTTTTATTAGTGCTTTTCATCCATCTCCTCCTTCTCCAGTGTTCAACAAAGCTGGGAGACAGCTTCTCTCCAGACATTTCTGTTTCTCTCCTTACCTTTTCACTGGCAGAGAAAACATCTGATTTTTTTTTTTTTTTAATTTAACATTTTTAAAAAGGGAATTTTTAAAAAAAACCAGTTCTCCTCCTTCCTCCACAATACTTCCAAGTTTTCAAGATTGCTACTCCTCTGGCAGAGGATGGTTTGCAAGAGAACACAAGACAAACAGTGGTAATGAGAAACAATAGTAACAAGAGAATAAAAAGTGTTTCAAATTTGCTCCTCCAGAGCACACAACGCTTGATCCCAGAGTAGAAGAGAGCCTTTCCTCATGGATCCAAGGCTCTTTTCAGACACTGCTTTATCCTGGGGCTCTGATTCTTTCCTTTTTCTCAAGGAGGTGCCCTGGCCATGCTCAAGCTGTTGGCAGCATGGAGTTGTCTCCTCCTCCCCTCACTGGTGATCACAAACAGCCCCTTCCACGATTTCTTCTCCACCTCCAATCCACGACCCAGCTTTTTAAACTAACACAAAGTCAGGGATGGTTTATTTTAACATGCCGGGCTGTAACCTGAAGCTAGAGGTACAAATTCAGCCTAACAAGTTTCCCTTGGCCAGCTAAGAGCACAGGTTAGAGATTAATCCAACAGCAGCAGATGGTCTGGGCTGGACGCTTGCTGCTTCCCACAGCTGCTCTTTCCTGTCCCCTCAGTACCTGCAGCCTGGCTTGGCTTCTATCCCTGCTCTTGCCTGGACAAGGACGAGCTGCTTTACACAAACACAAAAGCAGAATTTGAAGCCTGAGGTGCTGGGGGCAGAGTCTGGCTGTGAATGGCTCACAACGCCAGCACCCACATGTGCACGCTCGTGTTTTCCATCACTTGGAGCCATCAGACTTCAAATCACTGCCAGTGACTCCTTGTGTCTCTGTTACCTTGTCCATGCAGGACAAGAATGATGGGGAGGGCTCAGTTTAAGCCAGAGAAGTTCTTCCGTGGGTCTTATCCCCCATTCAAACCAGTTTGAGATGACAGTGAGTGCAGATACTGGGGTAGGTAACAGACCCCTGCTCCTTGGGAAGCCACTCATTAGAGGAGTGAGTGATCCCATGCATGACCTGGACTTCCCTGGTCGTAAGAGTTCAGGTTGAACCCTTGGATGGGTTCTTGTGTCCCAGAAATAGTAAATCACCCCTTCTCTCTCTCTCTCTCCCTCTCCTCTATACCTGGCTGCCTGTTGGCACAAACCTTGTAGGCTTCAGCTCCTTGGGAATGCAAAGGTACTATCAAACAAAGCTGGAAATTATCCCTTAGTTCACAAGCAGTGAACAGGAAGTGACAGAGAAACTGTCTGATCACATCTGCTTGTTTTCCTGCCAAGAATGCCAGGGACTACTTAATCCCAAAGAGCTGATGAATACTTTGGGTATGTTACCCGTACGGTCTATGCCAGACTCCCAATCTTCCATGCTTTTAGACCAAGAGGGGGCAGCTAGAAAGTCAGCAGGAGTAAAAGGCATAATTTTAATTTACCTGGAGAGGTACAGATCAGGTGAGGAGGAGGTGAACATTCCTTCCCTCTGTAGAGGAAAGGCAGGACATCTGTGGCCCCACAGGAGCCATGAGGAAAGCTTTCCCTGGTCTGAGCATTGCACTTGAAGGTATGGTGGATATAAATGCACTGAGGGGCTGTACAGACCCCCCTTTGTACCTCTGGAATTCAAGGAAGCAGTGGAATTAAAGGAAACAATGATTTTGCTAGTAATTCTGAAAAGCATCACATGGGGGCTTTTCCCAGCTGAGGGCAAAACTTGGAGAGGGCCACCAGGGCGTTGTGACTTCCCAAATCCTCCCGCCTGGATGAGCAGAGCTGTCCTGCTCCTCTCCCCCAGCTCCTGGCCGAGGCAGGGGTCTCACACATGACTGGAGAAGGTTTAATATCCTTGGAAGAGGGAGCAGCCTACAAGATGGGTTTGTAGGATTTTTTTTTTTACTTATTCCAGCTGGCTCCTTTGGGGTGAGATGAGCTGTGCTCTAAAAGGGTCATTCCTGGCTGGAAAGGGAGCACAGGGAGATTTACCCAGGGACTGCAGCTGTGACCCAGAGGAGCAACACAGAGCTCTCTGCATCAGCCTCTCTTGACTGTCCCTGGGATCAGGAAGATGCAATAGAATCCTGGTATTTTTTTTTGTAGGGACCCGGGTGTCCTGCCTGGAATCTAGTGGCAGGACACAATGCTGCTTTCAGTACCCACCAGTTTTCCTCCCTGAAATTCTTTCCTGAAAAAGAACATGATACCTGTGTCAACTACACAAGCCCTGCCTGGAAACCCCATGGAATAAAGGGTCCTTGACTGGTGCTGTTCTTTGGGCTTTGATAGCCCTGCCAATAATTTCCCCAGGTTTTCTAGTGAGTTTTGAGTGTGACACTAGGCTGAGGTGATCTGGAATACAAGTGGCCTTCCAGGGAGTGTTATCCACTCACGCTATTTTACTTTTTGCCTGCTTCTAAATGCACATTGAATGCAAACAAGTCGGGAGCTGGCTGCTGGGCTGGTTCCTGTGCTTGCTTACACAGGGATTATTGGGCACCTGGGATTTCCAGTGGCACAGCATTTGTTAGGGGTGCTAACAATGTGCCGTAGCAGGGGCTGGGTTTTGTAGCTGATGTGCTGGTTTTGGTACTTTGGCCCATAATGATGAGCAGTCAGTCCCAGCATCCCACAGGGACAGAAGCTAGAAGTTGGATGCTATGAGCAGAGCAGGGCTGGGAGGTCGGCAGGCACCTTTCCCATGCAGGCAGCACCAGTGTATTTCCAGTTTCCTCAGTTTTCTCCATTTTAAAGCTGAAACCCTCGGAATCAGCAAGTAAGGGAATGCCAATGTTAGGATTAAATATAAAAATAAACTAAAATTAAAAAAAAAAAAGGCAAGAAAAAACCTTATTTTGAGCATCCAGAAGGCACAGCAACCAGGGGAAAATAAACCATGTCCCAGAGTTATTATCTTGCTGTAATTCCGTGCACAGCTACAGGATAAATGGCCTATTCCTGGAAGTGCTCTTTCCATGGTTGCATCTCCAGGCTTGGATTTAAGGTCAGATTACCTGATTTAACAAATTGAGGAGTGTCAGCTGATCCCAGTAACCAACCAAGTGCGTGCAGCAGTAATGCTGTGCCTCCCGACCTTCTGCCTCGGTGCCTGAAACCGTCTCCCCTAAACCAGCAGTTCTCAAACCTCAGTGGCTAGGCTGTGATTCAGCAGCATAAGGAACATCCCAAAATACAACCCCTAAAGTATTCAAGCGTCAGCTAAAACCTATACACGGCCCCAGTGCTTGAAAATTCCTTTTTTTGAGGCTTTCAGCATTTAAAAGCTTGAAATTGCCTTTCCCATCCACTTCTAACTAAAGGATGTGAGTGAGAAAACACAGCCCTGTGTGTAGTCACTGCTGGGCAGAAAAGCCCCATTGCTGCTTCCTCCATCAGGCAGGAAGGACCTCCAGGCTGATGCTGGAAGGTCACATATTTCATTGCTCTCTTGTCTTCCATGGAACTGCAGCCAAAGCTGAGGATCCAGCCCCTCTGGGCTCACTTAGGAGATGTCACTGACTTGCTGCCACCCCTGGGTTTCCCTGATGAGAAGTTGGTCAGCAAGCTATTGATCCTCATTGCACTGGTGTGCCTGGAAATCTTCTCGGCTTTGCTCTAGATCCAGCACAGCATCGTGAGCCCAGGAGCAACACAGTGGCACTGCAGAAGCCTGCCATTTTTAATTCCTCACTCTGATCTCCTCTTTCTGAACCCAAATGTGCCAACAGTTGTGTTTTCTCTTCCCTGAGTCTCCCAGAGCCGTAGGCATGCAGCAACGAGTGTGGGATTTAATGAGGTTTGTGCTGCTGGTTGAGCCAGGGAAGGACTGATGTGGATGGCAAGGCAATTCCCAAAATCTGCAAGGAGAATTGCAGGGGCAGCATCACTGTGTTCAAAGAGTCATTCAGTTTGTAATACCTTTACAGAGCAAAACACAAACCCCAGGCTTTAAGACGTGTGACATGGAGGAGGAGGCCTGGAGCCTCCAGTGACCCTGAGATCCTCAGCTGGATTGAGCCAGATGCAACAGGAGGCTGGAAAACCTCCAGAAGTTGCTTGGACCACATTCAACTCCCTTCCTGTGGAGTCTGATAAAGCCTTAAACATCAGCAGGGCTGGGGACAGGTACAGCCTCATCCAGAGCAGTGGATGGCACAGGCACTGTCATCCAGAGCAGTGAGGGAGCCAGCGTGCTCTGCAGCCTCCAAACAACCCTGAGGTGGTGCCTTTATTCCTCTCCACTGATGAGGTGCAGGACTAGGGGCCTGGCAGCCCTGGAAATGGAAAATTCCTGATGTAACCATGGTTTTCAGGATAACAGCGGGCACTGAGTCTGTAAGGAGCTCTGTGGCTGGCAGCTTGAGGAGAGCCCTTGGTTTCACAGGGCTGTATCCCTGCACAGTGCCCAGGTCTCCCTGATGTTTGCAGCTGGAAAACTGCAAAGAAAAAAGCCCACGGTGCCCCATTTGCTGAAAAATAAAGCAATTAAGGACCGGAAACACTCCTGATCAAAGTGCTACATAGATGTGGTGTTGTTTGTTCTCTCTGGAGCTGTGCCCAGGGCCTGTGACTGAACCTGTTGAATCCCCACACCTTCAAAGCCAGAGCCTGGTCTGTGCTCATGCTCTCTTATCTCGGGGTGAGAGCTTTCCTGAAGCCACCAGAAGAGCCCAAACCCTTTCTTCTGTAATCTGTCCCACCTGTCAGGATGCCAAGAGCCACGCCAGACCTGGAGCCTGGGCCAAAACTGCTCTGTAGGCATGCCCAGAGAGGAGAGCTGGCACTAGGGGCTGTATAAAGTGAGATATGTGAAGCTGCAGGCAAATAGTTTGGTAATCACATGGGCAGGCTGGGCTTGGCATGTCTGCTCATCAAGGAAGGAAGAGGCAAAACAGCTTGGGAAAGGTTTGGGGCTTGGTTTGGTGGGAGCTCAGGAGAGCTTCAAGGGGTTAAACAATAATTCTCTGAGGAAGGCTGAGGTGAAGGGTATCAGGGATATCAGTGATATCCCAGTGAAGCCACAAACACCCTTTCAAAATAGGTTTTCCCAGGGGGAAAACAAGGATCCCATTCCTGAAAATGAATCCCATTCCACGATGTGGTTCATGGGGGGAGGAGTGTGTACCTTGCTCAGCACCTGTGCAGGGGGATCTATTCCCTGGGGCTCACGGCCGTGCAGTCCCCTGGTGAACATTCCTGATCAAAGCCTTCCCAAGCTGATCTATTTTCAGCCCAACCCACTCAATACCTTGATTGCCACACAGCTCTTTTAGCTGCTCTTAGGTAAACAGGCTGTCGCTCCTTGGCATTTTGCCTCGCTAAGCCCAAAAATACAAGTGGCACAGAAAATTAGAGAAGCTGCTCTCCCTCGCCAGGAAAAATTATGCTATTTCTGAAATAAACTAGTTTTAATACACCTCACTGGCCATGCAGGGATAAATATGCATAAATACACTTGAACTGGAGGTTCAGCTGTTGACAGCTCAGTACAGAGACTGAGACAGAGGGAATTATGTGTCTCACAGGAGATGAAGCACTGCACAGGACACTTTTCACATGTCCTCCCTCGGCCAGCATCCCTGGGGCTGAGCCACAGGCTTGAGCAGATCGAAATCAGAGCTCCATCCACGGCAGATCTTATTTGTGAGGAATGGCAGGAACACCAGCCAGAGCTGCAAATTGTGTTTTCAGTTTCCCCTTAGTAAGTAAACACAAAGAAGTCAACAACAGATGGAGTATCACATGGAGTTACACAGGTCAGCACAGACTGCAGAGAACCCCTGAGTCTGAAAAAGGAATAATTTGGAGGGGGGAGCAGCTGGGAGATTTTTCTGAGAGATTGAGAAAGAAAGCGAAAAACACTGGCATGAGCAACCTCCTCTGCAAGAAGCAGCTGAAAACCTGGGGTTTGTGGAAGGAGAAAAAGATGGGCAGGTAACAGGGAAAGCTGACAGCTCCTGGACAGGACAGCTTTGGGTTTTTTTTTATTCGGCTGGAGTCTGCGAGAATGCAAGCAAAAAGGTGTTGAACTGATCACAGAACAAGCAGGACTACAGCAGGCAAAAAGCAGAAGAGAACTGGATTTTGTGTAACGAGCAGATCGAAGCTCGGCCAGGCAGGAGAGATTTTCAGTAGTTTATAGGGTGCTGTGGGGAGTCTGGGGGGAGAGATGAGGGATGCGGTGAGTGGAGTGCTGCAGTAATGGGCTGCAGTGCGGAGGAAGATGAAAGGGAGCAGAGGACATCTAATAATAAAAAAAAATCCCCATTCTTTCAAGATTTATTGGTACCTCAGAGCCTGAGAGTCTCCCATGCCTTTGCATCTTTGAGCTACCATTACCCGAGAGTGGGCAGTGGCAGGGATCTGTGATGAGCCTTTGAGTTCAAGTGGAGAAGAGCTCTTGATGTTAATTTGCAGAAATGAAAAGAAGACTTTGGTTAACAGAGATTTCAGCCTGAGAAACCTGTGCTGCAGTAGCAGGATGGCTTTAGTGTTTCTGAAAACCCAGCTGGCTGTTGCTAAACATGCACTGCCATGCATCAAAAATGCAGTCACTCAGTTGGGGGCCTCAGGATGGTGGCTGTGTTATTTGCAGCGCCGGAGGGAAAATTGATGGTTGCCCTGGGACCAGTGTTTGCTGGCCAGTGACATCCAGAGAAAGGACAGCCCCATCTGGTCATGGGGAGAGCAGTGATGGTGCAAAAGGATGAAGTGATCACAGTGGACAAAGAGCAGGCCATGAACTCACCCCGAAGGAGGGGCAGAAGGGTTTTGTTGTGGAGGTGCATGGCTGAGTCAATACGAGACAGAGGCAAAGTTTATTCCTTGCAGGGTGTTAATGAAACAGGTACTGAGAAGTTCCCGTCAGAAACAATGCTGGGAAGGTGGGGACGGTGAGTCACCAAAATAATGCGATAATAAACGTGATAATAAATATTTAACACGGGGAGAGGGCTAGCTAACAAAAGCTAAAGTTGGGAGTGGACTTCATTACAGCTGAGGATTGCTTCCGAGAGGAGAGGATACAGGATACAGGGCTGGCTGACCTCGGGGAGAAAAATGTGATCGCAGCGGAGAGCTGGCAAGCAGCTCCAAGGGAATTTGTATTCCAGAGGAGGCAGCTTTGGTAGCATCGATGCTGACAATTGATTAGGGCACACTCACAGGGCAGCAGTCTCTGTTCCTCACACCACACCGTGTGTGCAGCCAGCAGGCCATGGGGGGAATGCCTTCAGGGCACTGGGACTCAACTTGCTGCTGGAAGCTGGGAGAAGAGGGTCCTGGGCCCCATCAGCTGCTGCATCAGGATTTCAGCACATTTTAAGTAGATGAACACAGAGCCTGATACTTTGAAATCACTGCTGCTCATGTGGCAAATGGAGCTGTGAGCCAGAAGATGGGCTCCCAGAGGGGGAACTGGTACCTTTAATAGCCTGTGAACCTCCAGAGGTTGGGATTTCCTGGCTCCAGCCCGTGCATCCCCATTCAATGCCCTGTGAGACATGATGCAGGCAATGCCAGGCAATTTTTACCCATCAGTGGCTCTCCACGCTGAGCAAATATTTGCCTTATCATGGCTCTAACGTGCCCATCTCAGCTGTAGCTAAATGTCAACCCCAGAACAAAGCTGTGCCACCTGGGAAAGACCCCGTGCTGCTTGTGCAGCTCCAGACTGATCAGAGCATCGGGGGCAAAGTCCGGATGTGCAGCAACACGAAGAAACCCTCCGTTTCCAAAGGTGGCATTTGGCAGGGGCATCGTGGCCTGTTGAGGATGCTTTTGAAGTCCCTGGAGAAGTGGTGCTGGGTCTGCTGATGAATGATGATCACTGAGAGCAGCCCCCTCTCCTCCCCCCGTTCCCAGGCTCGGTTGTTCCTGACACCGCTTTGCTCTCTCTGGGCTTTGCAGCCAAGTTTCTCGTCCGGTGACCGAGTGTTCCCCCTCCGGAAGGGGCTGCTGCGGGGAGCCGCGGTTCCTCGGGCCACGGTGACATTTGCAGTGACCGGGAGGTCACTCAGCGGAAGAAAACAAAAGCAGCGGCCGCCCTGCCGCGCTCGGCAGCCACGGAGCTGCCCCGCAGAGGGGAGAGCACAAGCAGGGCATTGAAGACCTGCATTTTGCCTCACACCACGTTCCTTCTACTTTCTATAAAACATTTTTTAAATCGCTGGCAAATCTTTCTTCTTTTTCTCTTTTCTTTTCTCTCTTTTGTTTTCTTTTCTTTTCCGGTTTTTTTCCTTCCTTCTCCTTCTCCTTCTCTTCTCCTTCTCCTTCTCTTCTCCTTCTCCTTCTCTTCTCCTTCTCCTTCTCTTCTCCTTCTCCTTCTCTTCTCCTTCTCCTTCTCTTCTCCTTCTCCTTCTCTTCTCCTTCTCCTTCTCTTCTCCTTCTCCTTCTCTTCTCCTTCTCCTTCTCTTCTCCTTCTCCTTCTCCTTCCCCTCCCCTTTTTCTTTCCCTTCCTCTCCCTTCACCTTTCTCCTTCCCTTCCCTTCCCTTTCCGTTCCTTTCCCTGGGACATCCCCCAAATAAAACCAGATTCTGCTGGAAAAGTCTGTAAAAACCCAATTCCGTAGGGGGTCCTGCTGTGGGATCCTTGGGGTTATACATGAACTGTGCTTCAGCATGTCCAGGAGAAAGGAACGGAGCTGGGAATGGGTCTGGAGCACCAGGCTGATGAGGAGCAGCTGAGGGAGCTGGGAAAGGGGCAGCCGGGGGTGGGGTCGGACTCTTCCCCCAAGTAACAAACCATAGGACCAGAGGGAATGGCCTCAATTTGTGCCCAGCCCTGGCACAGGCTGCCCAAGGAAGGGGTGGAGTCACCATCCCTGAAGGATTTAAAAGGCGTGTAGAGGTGGTACTTGGGTTCAGGGTTTAGTGGTGGCCTTGGCAGTGCTGGGTTAAGGGTTGGACTTGGTGGCCTTAAAGGTCTTCTCCCACCCAAGTGGTTCTGTGATATTCAGGTCTGGAGGAAGAGGTTCAGCATGGACTGAATTCATTCAGTTCTTCACTCGCCACAGTCTCTTCACCATCGTGCATGCAGTCTGCACACAGACCCTGGTGAGCTCAGTGACTTGTGCTCATGGGATCAGAGAACAAATGAGGTTGGAAGGAACCTCAGGAGGTCACCAAGCCAAATCTTCTGCCAAGAGCAGGAGTCTGGAATACCAGGCACTCGTTGTTAGGCTTCCCCTCTCAGCTGGCAAGAACTGGTTTAAAAATGGTTAAAAAGTATTTTTGAGTATGCACAATGTGTTTGCAGCATCCTTTGAGTCAGAATGTTGTTTGTTATTGCAGTCCCTGTCCACATGTCACCTTCCTTTGCCTCCTCTTACACTTTCTTCCTGTGCCATTCTTTACCTTGGAAAGGGCTCTTCTTTGCACCTGCTCAGCATAAGGAGAGGGGGAAAAAAAAAGCCTTGGTAGGTTTTACTATTGGGTCTTTTTGGAAAAGTTGGTGGTGGCTGTTTTTTAAAACTTTAATGGAAAATTTCAACACTGAAGCTTTCCATCCTGGTAATGGGGCTTTTGCCAGAAAACAAAAGAAAGGGGAGGGAAGCCTGAAGGAGCAGTTAAATTTAGCTTTCCAACCCCATTGCATAAAGAAACCCTGACAGCTTTTACCAAGATTTGCACTCGCAGAAAGACATTTTGTTAGTGATTTGCAGGGTCTGTTTTTACTTTAGACCAAGACGAATAAAAGCAAAGTCTTTGCTACAACACAGTTTGTGTTTATCTTTTCCATTCCAGGTCTGAGGACAAGGAGCCACGGTCAGAGCTGCTCCTTAGCCCCAGAGCACTCTGGATTCAGGTGCAGCCTCCACTCTGCTGAGCCCAAGGAGGAGCACAGGCTGCCAGGAAGGAGCAGAGAGACAAAGCAGAGTTCAGGGCTTCCAGCCCCAAACTTGTCCACCCAGAACCTCACTCCTGGTTCCTGGGCTTGGGCACCCACGATAAACAGCTGGAGAAGCAGCACCCTTGGATATTTCACACATAGCCTGACCCAAAGCCATTTGGAGCAAATAAAGAGGAGAGCCTTGCTTCCAGGAACAACCTGGGCAGGGTGAAATCAGGGAGAAAGGGCAAGAAGACTTGTGCAACCATCTGCCTCCCTTCTCTGGGAGGAAATAAATGCCAAGTGCTGCTTATTCCCTCCCCTGTTCCCATCCCCTCCTTCAGGGAGATGAGCCCCAAAGGGAAAATCTGACTAGTTTTGCATTCTGGATGGAGCTTGGGCCCAGGGTCAAGGCTACCAGCCCTGTTCTGGGGACACAGCACGTGAGCAGGTTCAATTAAAATGTGTCACAGCAGTGGGAGCTGCGGGGATCACGGGCACGAGGAGCCGGCTGACCTATTCCAGACAAATTGGTCTTATAAATAAAATGAATGTGTGCAGGACAAACAGGGAGCCTGTCACGCAGGCGAGCCATGCTGGGGCGCTGGGAAATATTTTATTGGGATATAAAGCCTTAAATGCCATTCTCCATGCATGGATGGGGGCTGTGTGGCTTTTCATCAGCCAGCCCCGCTGCCTGCTCCTGCATATTGGTTCATGGCTGAGCGGGAACCTTCAACTCCCTTTGGTGGCTCCAGAGAGCATGACCGACACCCCGCAGGACAGAGGCTGACTTCAGCTCCCTGGTGCCCAGGAACACAAAGAGCAGAGCTCAGGGCCGTAGGGACATCACTGAGAGGAGTCCTGTCCTGCCCGGCCAGGCTGCAAGAGCCCTGGTACTCCCCATCACACCATCTCCTCTCCACTGACGCCATTAGCATGGGGGCAGAGGGGACAATCCCTTCCCAGTCATGTTTTTTCACAGCTCCATCCTCATATCCTTCCCTCCTTGGACGGAATTAGAAAAAAAATCCAACCAAAACAAGCCCCAAGCCAAACAACAAACTGAATTCCCATCTTTTTCCCACAGAGTTTATTCACACTGCAAAGGGCTCAGCCCCTCTCACCCTTTCTGAGGACGAGGGGACTGGCGATGTTCAACAGGGTCAGACCCAACCTCCTGAAACCCCAAAATAGACCAGGTGGGTGTAAAAGAAGCTCTCCAACCCCAGCAGACATTTAATGGCACTTGTACCAATGCTAATTACATCTTAACGTTTTCCCTCTGTATTTTGGTGTTTATTTTGGAAAAGCTCCTCCCTGGACTAATTTTCTTCCTCAGCTTAAAAACAATAACACCACCACGCTTGCTTTTCCCTTGGCTGTTTCCCTCATTATTTTAACTCTGCCATTCTGCTCCTGTACAGTCAGCAGAGGAGTTCAATCAGCCTGATGAGTAAAAGTGCATAATTTTATGGCTGCATATCAACTGACTGTTATTAAACTAATCAATCAGCTTCAGTGCAGCTACCAGTACAGCACGGGAGAGGACAAGGCAGAGGAAATGCTATGCTATTATTTTTCCAAAAGGAAAAAAAAAAAAAATACAATCTGGCCAACCAAATTCTTCAGCTTGTCCTTCTCTGCAGGGGGAAATGACTCAGTGAGTTATGGCAGAGGTGACCTGCAGCAAGGTAGCGAGGAGGAGTTTGCTCCGTCCTGCTTGCCCGCAGTGCTCAGCCATAATGCCCAGCAATTGCCATGCTCCAGAGACCAGGGAAGTCATCAGCTGCTCTCCCATCCCACCTTGCAGTGTCCCCCTGCAGCTGCCTCTGACCTCCTCCAGCAAAGCATTTAGGCACATGTTAAATTAACCCCGTTGGAGCCAGTGAGGTCATCACCTGTGCCTGTTTTTCCAGCCTTAGGGACAGCAGTCATGGAAGAAGTTAGGGAGCTGATTTCCGGTGGTCTTACCCCAGTAGTCCTCTCCCTGATGACCCCAATGAGACTTACAGGGCGGCACATGGGAGGAAAGTATGCCTGAACCTCCTTTCCCATAAATAATTACACTCCTTCACATGTTCACTGCCAGGAAATGCAGATCTGACCCCCCCATCCCGTTTGGGACATGGCACACAGGCCAAGGTCTGCTCCTGAAAGGCTGCTGAGGACACCAAGGGACAGGCTGTTCTCCGTGTCCCCCAAGGGCAGGACAAATAAGGGAAATCTGGGATAAGGCAAAGCTTTCTGCTGGACAGGGGTAAGCAGGGACCAGGACACGCTGCCAGGAGGTTGGGGAGGTCTCTTAGAGCAAGCACCAGTTGTTGCTTCTTCCACAGCAACATCTGTTAGGGCTGGACCTGCTGGTGAGGTTCTGCTTGAAGCCACACGTGGGCATGATGGCCCTGGGGGTTCCCTGCAGCTCTGCATCCATGGGAAAGAAAAAGTCAGCTTTCCTTGACTTCTAGGAGAAGGAGGGGAAGATGTAACAGGGCTTTGAACCTCAGCACAAGTCAGTGGGATCTTCTTAATAAACATGAGCAGAGAGAGGGAGAGAGGGGAGGGAGGGAAGAAGGGAGGGAAGAGGGAAGGAAGG
>VZRQ01009978.1:1033535-1109333 GCA_013397975.1 Machaerirhynchus nigripectus
AGGAAGGACAAAGACAAGCAGATCACTTGCCAGCTTGTGCCTTTCCCACTGCAGCTGGCACACTTTGTGCTTCCCTCTCTCAGCCACGCTCCCTCCATATCCTACAGATAAAGAGTCAAGTGGTGCAGAACAGAGCAGGCAAAGCTCTCTGTGCTGTATCCTCCAAATGCTTTTAGCCTGGATGTGCATCCTTAGACCTACAGAGGAAAGGAAAGCTGTTCTCAGCCAGCCTGAGAATCCTTCCCCAGCTAACTGCATTCACTTAATCCAGACTGAATTGCACTGGCTCCTGCTCGGGCTGTTATTTATCCCCGGTTTTAATGTCACATCCACAGGTGCAGAGTGCTCTGTGCTGGGCACTCTGGGCCATACAAATAACTCTGGTCCCTGTGCTGGAGCTTGACACGCTGGGTGACCGGGAGTAACTCGGTGTAGACCCAAAGCCCAAAGGCTTTTCCCGGGCAGGGAAAGCAGCCCTGCAAGCCCCCACGCCATCCCGCTGGCCAGGGCTGACAGCTGACGCCCTCCCCGGCCCCGTTTCCCCCGGCTGCTGCCAAGCCGCTCGCAGAGCACTCCTCCAAATGAATTTTCTGGAAAACAAATTAAAGGAGGGGTTACATCACGCAGCAGACAGCCCAGCCCGCGCCGGGCTGCGCCGGCAAACCCTGCCTGGATTTTGGGCTGCGGCACATTGCTCGCAGCTGCTGCTGGAACCCGCAGCTCCCCGTGCCAATGCCCAGTATTGCTGCCTGCTCTCTGACGGGCGGCGCGGAGCGAGGGCTCCCGGAAACCTCCGCTTGCTTCGGTTTTTTCCATGTGCGAAACCACGGACAAACAAAACCGGGGGGAAGCAGAGGAGATTCCAGTGGGTGTTGCGGCAGCACAGCCACTCCGAGGTCTCAGGAGTCAGGAAATTCCAGTCCCGGCAGCCTGCTGGTCGGAGTACATGGAGGCCAGGGGTGAGCAGGAGGGGACAAGACATTCTGCCTGCTGGGAAATCATCCTGAGCTAGGCTGGGACCTCGGTGACCTGGGCTCCCTCCCCTGCACTGCCACATCCTCCTCGCACAGCCCTGGGCATACCACTGCAGCTTCTTCTGGCAGGGATCATCGCCCTCTGTCAGGTGTGCCCATCCATCAAGAGCTTCCCTGGAAAACCCAGCGTGCCCCCAAGCCCTTCCTCCAGTGGATACTGGTAAATAAAGCAGGCAGGGATGAGGATGAGTGCCAGAGGCTCAGCACAGCTGTGTGAGGGCACGACACAGCTGGACCAGCACCAGGATAGGGATGGGAATGGGGTCTCTGGTCTTTGCCCAGCGCAAAGGGACCGTGCCAGCCCACACTTTTGCTTGTGCAAAACCTCCAGCCATCCGTTCTGCCCTGAAAATCTTTATTCAGGTGAGCTCATCGGTGCTGCCATGGAAAACAAGCACTGCTGCAAATGAGTAGTCATGAATAATCATGCTGGCTATTTTGAAAAGCTTTTTATGCTTTCCATAAGAGATCCAAAGAAGATACACTTTTAAATAGAAGAATAGTCCTTTGAAATGTTACGTTCAGTCTCCAATCAGGAGATGATCTGCAGCATCTCACCCCAGGGACAGCGAGTCCCTGCCACGCTCGGCCGCAGGGTCAGGCGGGGAAGGAGGGAGGATGGGGCAGCAGTGGCAGCACCAGCTTCTGAGTGTCCATCTCCTTCACCATGGGCTGTCTGCAGGACCTTGGGCTGAACCTGCCTTGCCTCAGCTCTCCAACTGCAGAATGGGGAGAAGAGCCACGGGCACGGGCATTAAAAGGTGATGAAATTCTATCCTAGACAAGCTGAGAGAGCTGGGGGTGTTCAGCCTGGAGAAGAGAAGGCTCCAGGGAGACTTCAGAGCCCTTTCCAGTGCCTGTGGTTTCTATGAGAGAGCTGGAGAGGGATTTTGGACAAGAGGGAATAACCTTAAGCTGGAGGAAGGCAGGTTTAGATTAGATATTAAGAAGAAATTCTATGCCAAAAGAGCAGTGAGGCCCTGGCACAGGGTGCCAAGACAAGCTGTGGCTGCCCCATCCCTGGAAGTGTCCAAGGCCAGGTTGGAGCAACCTGGGATAGTAGAAGGTGTCCCTGCCCATGGAAGGGAAGTTGAAACTGGCTGGTCTTAAAGGTGTCTTCCAACCCAAACCATTCTATGATTCCATGATTGGGTTCCCTACAGAGGAAGCTCTCTCAGTGGCTGAAACTGGGGATTGCAAAAAGCTTTTGCATAAGAAAACCCTGAACCCCAGCTTCTGCTTGTGCATTAACATGGCTCCAGTTCCTGGAGAGGTTTCTTGTTACCTGTTTCCACTCAAGCTGGGTACATAACACCTATTATTTACAGAAATAATTTAATTCCTTCCCCCCATCCAGTTCCTTCTCTCACTTCCCAGTACACTCCAACCGGGAATTTAAGTACACAAATGCAAAACCTCCACTTGTTCTTTAACGTTAGCACTCAGTCCAGCTCTCCAGCCCGCCCTGCCCAACCCAGGAAGGACCCCAAAAAAGGAAGAAAAACAAAAATGAAGAAAATGCTTGCCTTGCTGTAATTAAGCCCATAGAAAAATATTTCTTTTGCTACCTATTTATTAGTATTCTGCTCCACCACTGAAAGGGTTATCAAAACAGTTAGTGGACCATGAGAAACCTCTTTTTTTGCTGAGAATAAGAGATTTTTGGTGGGCCGCCTCCAGTAGCTTGATGCAATTCTTTTCTGAGGAATATTTTCATATTCTCAATTTCAGTGCCTGATGACGGTTGTGCTGGGCCACATGGTGCACACCTGAGCAGAGACATGCAGGCCATGTTCTCAGTGTGATCCTCTTTCATGACACCTCCCATCGAACCCAAACATCTGCCGTCGTGCCCAGCGGTTTGAGCCATACAAGCCATGTTCAGAAAACAAAACCAGACCCAACCGATGTTAGCAAAAAGGAGTAGGAGCATGGGAGGGGAAGTGAAAGCTGAGAGAAAGTGGGAGGAAGAAAAATGCAAGGAGCAAATAGCTGGAGAATGATCCGATAACCACCACAGAGCAGCAGCCCCTTATTTGTGAATGGCAAAAAACCACAAACAGAAAGCAGGCAAAATTTGCAGAGAAGATGAGAACAAGACTGATGGCAAGTAGCCCTGGGCACAGGCTGGTTGTGCAGGCAGGTGCTTCTGGCTGAAGTGGGAACCACTGAAAATTCATTTTGGCGTGGCCACAGGAAAAGGCGAATGTTTTGGAGCAAGTGATGGGGGTCACACCTCAGGGATGTGTGTAGGGGGGATACATCCTGGAAATCGGTGACTCAGAACCAAGGGGAATGGTCCTGGTAGATGGTTGCTGGTGTTTGAACTCGCAGCAGTGTCTTAGCCAAGAAGGTTGGAGTAATCCTTGGCTGCGCAGACGGCAAATATGAAGTGGGAGTGCTGAACTGATATTATCTCTGTAAACAGCATTAGTGAGACCATTTCTGAAAAGTTATGTCTAGTCCTGATGTTCACATGTCCAAAAAAAGATCTTAAGGAAACAGCAAAGATTCCTGCCAGGCATTGGAAGCCTACTTTAGAGGGAGAAAAACACATCCAAGGGAAAAATGAAGTGACTTTACTGCAGGTTATCAACATCTGCACAGGTATAAACCCTGGAAGTGGCATCAAGGAAGGTTGTCATGAGATGGAGTGTGGGAAATTCAGATTAAATCCAAGTGAGAGATCTGAACCAGCTGTGCAGAAGTCAGTTTTCCCCCACAAAGTCCAGATGTCTGCCCAGCATCCAATGTGGCCAAAGGTCGGCAGGTTTTTCATGCCAACTGCTCATCAAGGTCGCCTTTGACTCGTTAGTTGGCTGACCCCAGCTTTGGAGGAGTAGATTGGCTGGGTTTTGGTGCAAAAGCTTGAGTTTATGCCACTGGTATGACCCAGAGATGTGGGTGGACCTTCTGTTATTCCTACAGGTTGTGGTTTTGAGGAGATTTGGTGGGACTGGGCGAACCACAGCACGCAAAGTCACTGTGTGTGCAGAACAGAAGGCTGGCACAGGGAGGTTTTTCTTAGATTACTCAGCCAAAAAGGTAGCAGCAAAGGTAATCGGGCAGGAGAGCCCTTCTTTTGCTAACTGCGAAAAACCATGGAGGAAAACAGATGGATCAAAAGTTGTTGACATTGATGGGGATCTTTCCAAGCGCCTTCAGTGGGGTTTTGGCTGAGGTACACATGCTCCTGGATATCAGTAGGCTGATCTCCACAGCAAGTGAAATGGCCCCTGGATGTCACTGCTGTGCTGCAGTAGAGCAGCAGAAGAGCCTCATTCTATGGGATGTAAAGAAGATGGAGTTAAGGCCCGGAGACAAGGCCTGGATAGCTGGAAGCATTGGCTCGGGCCCTTGGGCTGCCTCCAGCACAGATTGCAAATGAGTGCGAGTTATCATCTGACAGATGCTCTGTCGTGGCTGCAGTCCATTTCCTACTGCACAAGTCTATACATCACAGCCCGCGCTGTCGTCAAGCCTGCGTGGTCAAACCAGCCTTGGCTGCTGCTTTCTCTCCAGTTTCTCCTCTTTCCTTCTTCAAACACCTCCCTTCTCCAGGGGGAAAAAAAAACCAAACCAAACCAACCAAAAACCCAGCCAAACCCAATCTGCTACCCACCACAAATTGAATTTGTTTCAACATAAAGTCTGAGCCTCACGGTCTTGTAGAAGATGTAGGAAACCAACTCAATGTCTCCTTCAGTTTGAAAATTCCAGTGTGAGAGATGCTGCAATTCTTAGCAGGTTGATAACAATGAAACCTAATGATGACATTTAAACATATTATTTCTATAACCTGTCTGCCTGGGGTTTAACTTGATGACATTTAAACATATCATTTTATCAGCACTTTGCCTGGGGCTCGGTTTGATGGAAGGCCTTCAGATGAGTTGCTTGTTCCAGGGAAGGCACAGGACTGGATTGTTTGGGGTGGAGGAGAGAGAAGAACCCAAATTCTTCCCATTACTCCCCACAATAATTCTCATGAGGGAAATATGTGTAAGTCAGCACAAGAACTTGTGGGAAGTGCAGACTGTTGGGGTGGAATACAATAGTTTGAATTTAAACTGAGAAAAAGAACGACTGGGAAGAGTGGGGCGATTGCATCACTCATTTTCCTGTTGGCTGCACTAAAAACCTTTGATTCAGCGCTGAGATTTCTGCTGAATTCTTGTCCACTGCACTGAAGTACAACAGCCTTGCTTCAGAATTGACTTTGACTTTGCAAACAAGTCTGCAGGAATTCCTACCCAGCTGACCACTGTCATTTATTTAAGCAGCTCAGTGCAGGATTAAGTAGGCCTGGAGCCTGGGATAGCCTTTTATCTTGAGAAGTGGCTGTTCCAGGTAAGAAACAGGGATGGAGCAGTGGGAGAGGTGGGATTTCTCTCACCTGACTTGATGTATCCACAATGCAGACGTTTCCAGCAGAGCCGGTCACCCTGGGCTCCCTTTGTAGTCAGCAGAAACAGACACTTTTAGGGCATGATTCATCTGCCCTATTTTCAACATCTGTGTTGGGTTGGGATAAAATACAACCAGGACTCCAGAGCCTGCACAATCGAGGGCCTCAACCAACCGTCCCCCAATATAGTGTGCTTGGAGATGTCCCCCTTGTCCTCCAGCTTCCCATGTGGCTCCTCCCCAGACCCACTGTGGGGACATTTCTGGTCCCCTGAGAGGCCTGAGAGGGCACAAGATGTCTGCGAGCCTGCAGGGCTTCTCATTTTTGCCTTATTAAAGCTGTGACACCTGAAACCTCTGAGATTTGTCACCTTATACCAGTTGTGAATTCTCCAAGGTGGTAAAGATTCAGCTCAGGATTGGCAGAGAAGGATATTCAGCTGTTTGGGACCCTCTTTAGGTCAAGGGGAGGCTGTTGCTTAAGTGCCTTGGCACTTCATTCTGTGTTGAGACCCCAGGAAAAGTTTAGGGATATGCGGGACTATTTCGGGTTGACTCATAGCTCATTTGGCAGAGAGAGGAAGATGCATTACTTTTTGGGAGAATCCATGCATGGTTGGTTGGCTCCAAACAGGCCATGGAGCTAAACTCATCCATGGAAAGTTCTGTGGGAATTAATACTGACAACTCCATCTCAGCCTGGTGTGTCTGGGTTTTGCTCAGTGGGTACCACTGTTTTTTCAGGCCCAAGTACCTTTTCCTAAGGAATCTTAAGTGTGCCCTGGCCCAGCTGGGATGGGTTTTCAGTCCCCTCCTCATGTATATCCTCTGGTCTGGTTGAAGATGTCCCTGCTTATGGCAGGGTGACTGGGCTAGGTGGTCTTTAAATGTTCCTTCCAACCTGGAACATTCTATGGTTCTGTGACATCCCTGCCCCAGTTCTTTGGCTTTGCCACCACATGAAATCTCAAACATAAAAGAGAGACCACACACATCCATACACACTGTTTCTGAGCCTTCCTGCCCTAAATGTGGACTGTCTGCCCCTTAAGACTCCCTGGCTGGATCAGCTGGTGTGTGGTCTGACCTACACCAGGGCACCTTTTTCCAACCCTCTCCTGGGGAACCTTCCACAACCCAGGAGTTCTGCTCCAGCAGTGGGTTCGTGGGTACTTCCAGCACCCCTCCTTGTGCAGCTCAGGTATTTCTGAAAAGCCCACCGTGTGTCCCACACCCTGAAGGAGGGTTTGTCCATCCATCTGCTGCTGCCACCTTCCCCTGCTTCCCCATGTGGGGGTGCACACTGGAGCAGAGGACAGGAGCTTTCTGAAGGGCCAGCAATCCCTCTGAGGCAGAATTGTAATTACACTGCAGTTATATTGCAGTTGCCATGCAAACAGCCGCTCATTTTGCTTTTCAATATGTAATTATCATTAAATCATCGGGGTGGAGGTTTAAGTTTACTTTCCTCACCCCTTGGCGCTCTCACGGCATCAGCTGTCAGGACTGACCACCTGGGGGAGGCTTGGCAGGGTGCAGCGGTACCCCAGGTCTGTGGGTATCCAGGTGCTGAAGGAGACAATCCCAGTCAGATTCCGATGGCTGCGCTAACAAGGAGCTGCCACCACTCAAAATTCAAATTGCTCTGGTTCAAACCCGGCCTGCTTTTCACCATTGCTCGAAATTCAAATTGCTCTGGTTCAAACCCGGCCTGCTTTTCACCATCGCTCGAAATTCAAATTGCTCTGGTTCAAAGCAGTCGATGGGTGCATGTGGCAGCCCTCAGCCCTGCTGAGGAAGCACAGAGGCAGGATTTCATCTTGAGAAGAGGCTGAGCAGCGGTCAGTGACCCGCAGAGGCCGTAGGATGGGTCAGTGACCCGCAGAGGCCGTAGGATGGCCCGCGGAAGGCCGGATTCCCCCAGGGCTGCATTAGCTGTAGGAAAACGCTTCCCCTGAGGAGACAGGGTCATCCATCACCTGCTCCCATCTGGGCTCTCCGTGGGCATTGGGCCTGCAGCCCCCTCACGCCTCCACTCTGCACTTTAATATCAACATCCCCTACCCCGGGGGCAAGACAGAGAAGATAAATAATTAAGTTCATGGTGAGCTGCGTGAGGGACAACAACAGAGATCCCCTTAGCCCAGGCCCCTTAACCTGAACATTCTCAGTCCGAGAAGGTCTCAGGTTTGTCGGTGTATAAACCATGCAGGAGGACACCAGAGCATCCACGGCAGCATTGCTCAGCTCCACGGGGCTGAGGAGCCATCGCCTCGTGCCCTGCACGTGTCCCCTCTCCTCCAGCACGGTGTCTGCCACCGCGATCATTTCTGTGGCACACACGCACATGTTGAGCTGGCATCAAACCAGGCCTCAGAGCTGAGCCAGCTCCAGAGCCATTAACAACCTCTGGAATCGTGCAGCCTCCCTGCTGGCTGCCTTTTACGATCCCTTTAAATTGTCAGCTAACAAGATGGTGGGGACGTCAGTCTAATGATCATTAGCAAGACCCAATTAGCAGGGAAGCATAATGAATCCTCGAATGCAGGCTCGCTAATTTAAATACAGATAACTCACGGCACCAGTTGAGTGCTTAAACAAAGATTTCAGAGGTCCTTCTGCGTGTCAATAATGTGGGCACAGGCCTGATCGATCTTCTTGAATGACAATGGATTGGAGGCTTTGGCGAGTTTGTGAGAAATTTAACACGATTTGTCTGCAGCAGCAAATGCTTCAATAAAGCTCCAGCTAAGAAACAGTCAAACTTCCACAACAATTTATCAGATTATCACAGAAGAGAAAGGAGTGAAAAGCAGGAGGGAGAGAGAGAAAAAAGGATCTAAGCACAGCTGCGAAATTTATTATCTTATTGTACCCTGAAACTGTATTTCTTCTTCCTATTCTGCATGTGACTGGGTCGTTTTACCAGCTAATTCCTGCATCTCAGAAGCACTCAGTATCACAAGGCAGTGGGACTTGGAGTCCAGGCTGTCAGCTGAACTCTGGAAGTTAATGGGCCAGGCAGCTTGCGTTGGCGGGAAGCGTTCCCGGAGAAAACATCTTGATAAAAGAAAAAACATCCAAAGAGTGACAAATGGCCCTGTGAGGCCGGAGAGGGAGCAAAACCAAGACAGTGGAAAGAAAACAACGCTGGGAGGAAAAGAGAGGCTCATAGAAATATACATTTGTGTATACATGTGTGTGTCTAACAGAAGGGACTCGGTAAAAACAGGCAGCCCAGGCATGAAGGGATGCAGAAGCAGCTGTGGTTTCAGGCAGATTTATCACAGAGTGGGGTTGGGTGGTTTGAAGCTTTCAGGAGGAAAAAGAGAGGAGAAGAAGTTGATTTGATGAAATAATTACGATCGGGACAATGTGTTGGAGAAGGGAAGAGAAGGCTTCACAGCTGGCAAGCAAATGAAAAGGATGATCAGATCTTGCAAAGGATGGAGGGTTTAGCTCCCTTTTTTTTTGGCTCTTCACATCTGTCTCATGGCCTGAGTTTTCTGAGGGGCTTTGCCCCCACAGTCAAAGCTCTCCAAGCTGGGGAGGACAGTATCAGACACTGCTGCTGCAGATCCACAGGCTGGTTGGGGTAAGTTGGAGCTCACTTACCTCTGTGCTCAGCCCCATCTGCTTTCCAGCACTGCCCTGGATGCCTTGTGCTCCCTCCGCCTTGAGCTGCCCTCATTTCTGAGGCTGTTCAGGCAGTGAGGACTCCCCACATCCCCCCCCGGCGAGCACAGGAGGGTGAGGGGGCAGCTCTTGATGTGTGGGATGACAACCCTTGGGAAGAAATGCCCACAGTCCATGGGAGACCATCACCATTTGGCTCACAGACCCCCACCAAGGCCATTGCTGAGCTCTTCATTTCCCTTCTCACATCTGACCCTGAAGGAAAGCCAGGGATGTCCTTCATTGCTCACACACAGGGAATTATTAACCAAAGAGGCAAGATCCAGAGATTCCTTAGCACCAGTTAAGTGCTTCCTTGTTCCTACTCAATCCTGAGAGGCTGGGTGGGCACAGCAAGACACGGGACAGGGGATTGTCCCTGTCAGCTGCAGGCAGCACATCCAGAACAGGTTGAGCATGGCAGGGAAGAATAATTCCGTGCTCTCCGTAAGCAGCCAGTGGGTTTGAGAAGCTCCAGAGCATTCAGGACAGGGGGCTGACATGTCTGGCCTACAACTTGAGAAGACATGTGCCATTCTGGCCTGGTGGAGGTCAGGTGGGACATCCTGGGCCACCTTGAATGGCACCAGAAAGCCAGGGGTGGGTTGTGCCCCTCTCTCAGTACAAGCATTTATGTCACAGACATGCAGATAGGCGGCTGGTGAACCACCTCACATCTCCTGACCACCAGAACACTCCACAGGGAGCTTAAAAATTAACTTGCCTCAGCAGCTGTGGTGGCCTCGAGCAGACAAAACTCAAGGGCCAGTCCTCAGCAAGGGCCACTCTTCAGTCTGAGATATTAAATTAGTAATTGTGACTTCTTCTTAGCTTCATCTGTGCTTGCATGTCTAAAAGTCACATTTAGAGCCTTCCAGCTGAAAATGGAAACCTTTGACTCTCACACCCTCATGGACTCGTGACTGGAGTTTTGTAAAAACAAAAGAAAAAAATGAGACCTTCATAAAAGTCAGAGGTAAAATTCCCAGGGGCCTTTTGTGGACTTCCCATCACCACGGCAGCCTGAGACTCCAGACAAAATCATGAGAAATGAAATGGTCACTTTGCAGCATCTTACCCAGCCCTGGCCCAGAGCTGGGCTCAGAAAGCTCTCCCTTCACGAGTCTTGGAGATCAAGAAATTTCCCTATTTTCTCCTTCCAGAGAAGGTCACCCTTGCATAGTTTTCACTGACTTTCTTAGAATCCCCGGATCATTGAGGTTGGAAAAGACCTCTGAGATCATGGAGTCCAACTGTGCTGGCACTTCATTGGTGCTGTTGGCAGATCAGGGGTTCTCTGGGTTTATTTTGTGCAGTAGCACGAGCCTGTAAAAAGTGTTCTCAGACTTTTGGAGGGTTGGCTGAGCTGTTCCCAGAAGCCAAGGTCTCTCATTTTCTCTAGAGACATGTGTGTTCTTGCCCATTTGGAAAGCTTTTATTTGGTCAGAGGAGCAGTAAATAAGGTTTTACTGACAACACCAGTCCTGTGGGCAGTGATGGATTGTCACCACAGGAGCGTAACTTCTCAGTGAAATAAGCTCCTATTTAGTGAAGAAATGCTCCTGAGAGTGACCATCCGCAGCTGATCCCGAGCCAAGGGTTATCTCTTTGAAAAGGTTGGCTGAATGACAGAGCTGCACAGCATATTAATGGCCAATATCCTTGTATGTACCTAATTTTAAAAACAATTGAAAATCTAATTAAAATAAAACTCTCTGCTTTTGAGTAGTCGTTCAGTCTTGTTGGTCTGGAAGCAGTAAGCTGACACTGAAATTTCTTATCCTGGCATGTGATTTATTGATAAAGGTGCTCAAATATGGAAACTGGGCCTTTGATCTTTTCATGAGAAATAGTTTTCCCATCTGTAATACAGGGGCTTTTCTATCAGCTACTTTATTAACTATGTAATAGCTGCAAAATATGAAATGAGTCAGAATAACTATTAAGGAGGTGGGATTTTCCTCTAATCAATTAACTTTTGAAAGCCCTCATCCTCCAGCAGCTCTCTTAGCACCGACCCACAAATGGGATTGCTCATGAAAAAAAAAAAAAAAAGAACACACAACACACAAGGTTTTTTTCCACAAGCCTTGATGCCATGATGGATCTTCCTTTTCAATTAATTTGGAAAAACCCCCACCATTTCTGTGTATGTGGTTGGCATCACCGGGACTAAGGACGTTCCATTATTTTTCCCCTCTCGTGAGCTGTGTTAATAATACCAAGACAAATCTGCTCTCAGGGAAAATTGCCTGGTGCAAGTGAAAGCAAAGCCTTTGATCCATGAACCTTCTGCCCCACAAGAACAGCTCCCCAAGCTTGCTTAGTCTACTGAAATGGGAGCTGGGATGGGATGCAGCTGCTGTCTGCACATTTATCTCAGGGGTAAACATGAAAGATCAAAATTAAGGGCAAATGAGGTGAAAGTGAGGCCATGAGACCGAGTGGTTACAAGAAGGTTTCTGACTCCCGGAGCAGAGCTGTCCTGGGGCAGCCTCTGAGGAAAGGAGAAGGGGCCAAAACCCCTCTTCTGATTTAACACAGGGGCTCCGAGTGGGGAGGAGCTCTTGGAAACACTTCATCTTGCCAGTTCCTGCCTTCTCCTCTCCCATCCTTACTGTTCCGAGCAGCAGCCTTGGCCACTGGATAATGGAAGAGGGAGGAAACCCCAGGGGAATTGATGAGAAGAAACTGCAGAGGTTAAAAAGCACAGCACAAGTCATTGAGAGCCTTTGGGGAAGGGTTTCTGCACCATGCTGGGCGTTTCAGGGTGGGATGGATGGATGGATGGATGGATGGATGGATGGATGGATGGATGGATGGATGGGGCAGGGATGACTGTCACTCAACTGCAACACCCCAAAATACCGTGACCACCCCCCAGCCATGCCCTGTCCCGCTGGCACCCAACAGCTCCGTGTTTCTCCCCTCCCAACAGCCTCTTCCCCCAGGTCCAGCACTTCTCTAAAGATTGGAGCTTCCTCCTGCAGCTCTCGGAGCTGAAGCCCCTCATGTCAGCAGCATCTCTCTGGAAGCTGAGCGTGCCTGTGAAAGCGATCAGAGATGCTCTTTGAAGAGTCGGCAGAATTTTTCATTACAGATTCCCAGCTGCATTTTCCTGCTAACCTTGCATTCCTGAGGATGCAAAGTGAGACGGGGATGTACGTATGGAGAACATGTTACCCCTCTCACAGGCTACTCCCACAGCCAGGAAAATATGTCCTGTGAGTTTCCTCCCCAAAGAAGGCCAAAACTCAAATCAGTTTTTCCCCCGGAATTTTCCAAACGTTCCCTGGGCCGCTCCTGACTGCGTAGAAAGCTCACATTTCATCCCACAGCCCACAAAAGGTCCAGCATGGATATCTATCACCATAACACTGCCATCATCTTCCCTGCTGCGGCTACCATTATTTAATTCTTATTTATAGCCCTCAGCTCGGAGAGGAGCAGCTTGCGTTAGCACACACACAGAGCGACAGTAAGTGACTGGTGACAACCAGCCCCTGGCGAGACTCACCACTCCTGCACTGGGGGAAGGAACTGGCATCTTTTTATTGTTATTTTTATTATTTATATGTTATTGCAGTGCCCGACACAAGGTGCACAACAGTGGACAAGGGTGGGGTTTGGGTATTTCTTGTTAAGTCTCTCTAAGCTCTGCTGTGGGGAGCACAGATGTTGTTTGAGCTCGGTGAGGGTGGGGCAAAGGGAGCCAGCCCCAGCTGCACAGCAGGAGATGGTGCAGGAGCCCTGGGATATCCCAGTTCCACCTCCTGCTCCAAACACATGCTCTGCCCAAACCAGGAGCCCGCACAAGTCCACAGTCCTTGAAGGTGATGCCGAGGTAAGGGAGGTAAAGAAAGGCTGGATGCAGCGTCAGGAAGGATTCCCTGTTCCCTCCTCAGGGACAGCCAGGACTGATCCATGCCCATGACCATTCCCAGAGCACATTCCTGATCCCAGTGCTGTCAGTCCTGTTACTGCCTCTCCAAATACAAACCATCGTTAATTATTGCTCATTAGCAATAGTATTATCATGACTACTATTGTATGAACATATATAATTAATTATTCACTTTCTTAATTAAATACTTAATGGTATTAATGGTTTAAATCAGGCCATCAAAGCACTTACAGCTCATATAAAATGATACCAGCACTGAAAGATATCCTCATACCCACCAAGGCCTGTCCATTTTCTTCTGGCTTAAAAATTAATAAAAATTCTAAATAATTAACAAAAATAATTAATAGAATTTAATACAGAATAGTTAATACTGATTTTTTAAAAAAGAAATTATTTGGGTTAAAACCTGTGTACTTAGACTCACCACAACATCATCTCATCACTGTCTTGATGTGTGAAGTCATACAGACTGAAAAAAAATAAGGTGAGATAGAGAAATGTATGAAGAGACAGATGTTGAGGGTGCACAGCTGGAGCCACTGCGGCATCCCCCAGCCTGTGTGCATCCCATGGGGAGGGGGTATGCCCGGGGTCCTTCACAGACAGTGATACTTCCACAAGGCTGTGGTGAATAAAGGAATTCACTCCATCCAAGTAGCCTGGAACGTGCAGTTTTTGTTTCACACCTGGGTTAGGCAGAAGATCCAAAGCAGCCAGCAGGCACCAGAGTGGTGAGATCAAATCCTGCTGCTCCTGTGCAAATCCTCTCCCCAGGTTTGGGGGCTTGATTTTGCTGCTCACGCAGAGTGGTGCAGTCGAGATGCCACCAGGGATGTGGGATATCCCTGTCCGCTCAATGAAAGGGCTGCAGAACATCTGCAGCATCCTGGATTTGTGGTGGGAGATCAGGAGAGCGACTCCAGGGTATCACAGCAATAAGAGATCTCTGTTTGTGGATGGGCTCTCCATGCATGATGCCAAATCTGGGGCTTAAACCTAAATTAACCTACTGTAACTAACATGCAAAGGGAAGGTACCCAGACATTTTATCAGTCACAGCACGGTTTGGGTTGGAATGGACCTTAAAGATTGTTCTGTTCCAACTCTCTGACATGGGCAGGGACATCTTCCACTATCCCAGGCTGCTCCAAGCCCCGTCCAACCTGGCCTTGGGCATTTCCAGGGATGGGGCAGCCACAGCTTTTCTGAGCAGCCTGTGCCAGGGCCTCACCAGGTCACTCTCTTCACATTGCCTGGGAACCTGGTTCACTCAGGACAGGATCCAATCATCCAGCTCCTGCTGAGAAGTGAGATCTGACTCCATGACCATCTTTGTAGCTCTTCAGCACTGGATTTCCCTGCTGCCAGCATAAATCTGGGGTCACACTATCTAAACCCTTGAGTGTTTGTGCTGTCTCCTAGGTCCTCACCTTCCCGAGCTGCTCAGTGCTGGTTTCTGTACTCATTGATTTCTGCAGCAGTTTCTGCTCAGTGTTTTTCAGTGCAAGGGAATGACCTGCTTGCCACCCTGTGCTGACAGATTTAAGGCTGCAGCCTGCACTGACCTCAGCTCCCACATCCAATAAAGTGCCTCACTATCCTCTCCCCTGCAGCTCGTGCTGCCTCTCTGAGGTGGCAGCATGTTTTGGTCACAGAGTGAGTGCAAAACATTTACAGGTTGGAAATAATGTGCAGCTAATTCATGGGAGAGAAATACCTGAAGGGCCATTATACGCAGGGACAGCACTTCTGGAAGTCCAAGAGCCACAAAGTGAGCCCAGGGCCCAGTGCTCAAGGCAACGCCACTGCGTGTTTTCCCAGCTCTCACACTCTTCTCCAAGCTCTTGATCCTCTGATCTCAGTTCCTTGACTCTTGAAGCCTTGGTGGACACAGGACCGGAGCTAGATGGGCCATGAACCAATGTGTGTGGATGTTCTTCACTCTCCACCGACTCCAGGTGTCCTTCTGTGAAATACCTCAGCTTGCACCAACCCATCCAATTCCTCTGAAGTCCGTGTGAGTTCAGGGTGCAAGAAGCAGCCCCAAGGCACCACTGGTCTCCTCTTTCACATATCTGTGCTATCTGGGCTGCACAGACCACAGAGTGGTGGAGACTGGGAAATGCACCAAGCCGGAAAGTGCCATTGTGCATGGGTTGGTGTCAATTAACTCTAGGGATGCTCTGAATAAATTAAATTATGCTGCAATCTGAAACGAAACTGATTCTTAATTAAAAGATAAGATATTTTTTAATTCTCAGATGATTTAAATGAAAAAATATAGTAAAGTGTGGGAATCACAGTCACCCTTCTCAGTGGCTGAGCAGTTTCAGTGCTAAGGCCCTGAGCCATTCAGAGTAACCTCAGAGCTGTCCACTGCTACAGCCCTGCTTTGAGCAGGCTTTGGGCAAAGTGACCCCCAGAGATCTCCTTCAAACCAAATCAAGGGCATGTAGGGACAGGACAAAGGTTAATGACTTTAAACTGAAAGAGGGGAGATTTAGGTCAGGTATTAGGAAGAAGTTCTGCCCTGGGAGGGTGGTGAGGCCCTGGCACAGGGTGCCCAGAGCAGCTGTGGCTGCCCCTGGATCCCTGGAAGTGTCCAAGGCCAGGTTGGAACAACCTGGGATAGTGGAAGGTGTCCCTGCCCATGGCAGGGGGGTGGAACTGGATGATCTTTAAGGTCCCTTCCAACCCAAACCATTCTGTGATTCTGTGACTCTCCTTTACTCCTTGCACTGTGAACTCAGCTGTTGGCTGTTGAAGGATCAGGATCTGGTTTGGAGACCTTGGCGATGAACAAGTGCAGCAATCAGGTGTGAGGGAGCACGGTGTAATGTGTCAGTAAAAGCCTGAATATTTCCTTTTTTATTTCCAATTTTCATTCTGGAGAACAGTAGGTGGGTTCCTCTAGTACCCAGAGAGTGGCCTCTGTGTACTGAGAAGTCCTTATTCCCAGGACCAGGAGTTTCTGTTCTCATTTCCCACTGAGCATGAGGACTTGGAAATCTTCCTTTTATCAGCCCCCAATAAACTCTAGGAAATATGGAGAAAACCCTCATTCCAGTCACTACAGACAAAAAAAATAAAAAAGTTTCCTGCTTTGTCTTGTTGCTTACCAGGGGATGTGCTACAGCACAAAGGTATAACTTATGGCTAAATAACACACTGCAAGGAAACATAAATCACCACAAAAAGCCAAGAGGGAAAGTCTTACACAAGCACAATCTAGCCCGTGGGAGGCAGTGGGTTTTGAGGCTGGGAGGAATGAAATCTCAGGCCTGATGGTTTCTCACAATGATTTAGTCCCACTATCACCTGAGCAGCTCCCCGTTTATTTCAGTTGTGGGAGTGAAGAATAAGTCTGAATAGTCATTTTGCCTTGGCGGTCCCAATGCAGGCTGTCTTTTTGTTGACTCAAACTCAGATTTTTTTTCCCCATTATTAAAATTATTCTTTTCAGTGAGGGCCTTTTATAGGACGTTCTGCTGCAGTACAATAAAGCACACGTTTTAAAACATTCCCATAAAGCCAAAAGCACCGCCACAGTCCTCGGCTGGCTCTGATCCTTTGCTTCTGGGGGAGGAAGCCTCAACAAACACCCTGGGCAGCAACAGTGTTGCTCCTGATTTATGTTGGTGCAAACAAGGAGAGAAGTTGCCTTCCCACTTCATGGCTCATCACCTTGAGCGCCGGCAGGTTTGGTTCCCTCAACAGGAGAATTTCGTTTTTGCGGGATGTTGGCTTGGATCATGCCTCAGCTAAGGTCCTAAAACAGTCTGTCTCCATAAAACCCCTGTAACAAACTGCCCCCTCATGTTTCACAAGTCCCTCTTTGCCTCTGCTCCAATGAACTCCATCGTATTTCACGGGGCCGAGTTCCCATCTCTGAAAACCTGGGGACAGCGATTTTAAGACAACTTCCCCTGTAAACAGCAAACTTTTATGTTTTTCATAATGGCTGTCCTGTTGTATCTTAAAGCCATGATAATTTCTCGAATTCTTTTCCTCTCAGATCCGTAATCAGTTGCGATAAACAAAATTCAGTGATTAAAGAGGCTGTACTCTTGCCTTCACTAAGGATTTTTTTCAGCATTTTTATTTAAAGGCCTATCCTTCCCCAGCTGTAAGAATTTTATGGATGTACTCACAGAGAGAATCAAGATAGATATGCAAAGTTAAAGCTTTATCAGCTCACATAGAAGTTTTTATTTTCACGCTTCTACTGTGGAAATGGAAAGTCATACCATCTTCTCACAGATACAGTTAAAAAACTCTTTTTCCTTTCTGTGTCAGAAATTCCAAAAGGAAATTTACAAAGCTGGCCCAAAAAAATCATAAGGAACCTATTTTATATACAGCTCTCTTCCCAAGAATGCTGTAGGTTTAGCATAATCACTTGTTCTTGAAGTTTTGTGGGTTAAAATAAACGATCATGGTAGTTTGCTTTTCTTACAGCCCAATGTTTAGGTCTTTGCATTTCTGATTTTAACTGGTGCTGGGCCTTAGAAAAGACTGAAGGATTAAGAGTTTAACATAATTTAATCTCTTCAAGTCTTTTAGCAGGAGACTGTGTGGTTTGCAGATGTTTTTGGTTTTGGGGTTTTTTTGTTTTGTGGTGTAAGCCTGGGGTTGGAAGCTGGAGCTGAGAGCCCAAATCCTGATCTTGCACTGCCACTTATTTCCTGGGTGGTCTGGAAGAAAACACTCTTGAATTTCTTGTCTTGAGAACTGGGTAGGGATGTTCCCCTCCCCTCGTGAACATTCCCACCCCATGGGGCACTGAGCAGAGCAGGTATCGGGGTGGGAGCAGCCTGTGGGGCTGGGGGGCTTGGGGTCTGGAGTCATGGAATCATAGCATCATAGAGTCACAGAATCAAAAATCGTAGAGTCATGGAATCATAGAATCACAGAGTTATAGAATCATAAGGGTCATGGAATTATAGAGTTATAGAATCATAGAGTCATGGAATCATAGAATCATAAAGTCATGGAATCACAGAGTCACAGATTAGTTTGGGTTGAAAGGGACCTTTAAAGCCCACCTAGTCCAGCCCCCCCTGCAACGAGCAGGGACATTTTCAATGACATCAGGTTGCTCAGAGCCCCATCCAAAGAGACCTCGAATATTTACAGGAATAGGGCATCCGCCACCTCTCTGGGGAACCTGTGCCAGTGCCTCACCCCCCTCATTGCAAAAAAATTCTTTGTTTTGAAACCATTACCCCTTTTCCTATGAAATATTGTATGGTGAGGCCCTGGAACAGGTTTCCCAGAGAAGCTGTGGCTGCTCCATCCCTGGAAGTGTCCAAGGCCAGGTTGGACAGGGCTTGGAACAACCTGGGATAGTGGAAGGTGTCTCTGCCCATGGCAGGGGGTGGGACTGGGTGAGATTTAAAGCCCCTTCCACCCAAACTATTCTGTGCTTCTGTGATTTTCTGACTCAGATAAACGGCGTGGGTTCACTGGGAGGGTAAAGCTGGCACCTCCATCTGGGAAGGGGTTTGTTGCTAACTAATAATGGGTTGGAGGATGCAGACACAGACACTCTCCAGAGAGATGGCAGCAGGACTTGTTTGTCATGCCTGACTATTCTCTCCCCTTTTTATTTTAACCTCTGTATCCATAAACAACACCGTGGCTCTTGCCCCTACACCCGACCCAGTGGATACTCACAATCCCCCGTGCTGGGGATGTTCTCTGTCTGTCCTGGCCCCTGAGTCATGCCCAGGGTGTGCCTAGGAGATTCCAGAGGTGCAGAGCAGGCCCACGCCATGGCCACGACTAACATTTCACCTGACTGAATGAACATTTCCCGATCCAGGCACATGTTTCTTTATTTCCTGCTTCATTATGAGCATGCCCACTACCTCAGCACCTGCTTAGTGGAGGATGACTGATCTTGGAAGAGGTATTTAGGAGGCTGCTTGTGTGATGGGATCTTTCTCCTGCCTGGATGAGTCATCAAACACCCCAAGGTAGGGACACACAGAGCTTTGTGTCCCCCAGAGCCTCCAATCCCTGCTGCTTGGAGAAACGGCCTCACCCTCGAGCAATTACAGAAAAACCCAGTGGTTTTTGCTCTCCCAGGAAAGCTCCAAGGGACTGTGGAAAAGCTGAGTGAGGGTATGGTCCCTGCTGCGGGGAGAGGAAGACAGAGAGAACAGATAGGTGGGACTAAACTTGACCTTAAATGGAAAAACAGAGCTGAATTCCTCATCCCTGGACATCAGGGCAGTCTCATGAGGAGGCAAAGGGGACAGTACCACAACCACCCTGTGCGTGGTGTGGCTGACTCGGGAGGAAAGAGCCCATCCTCTCCATCCCATGGCGTCTGTGTTCTCTCTCCTCTTCCCACAGCCACAGCCTGGGGCTGGGCTTATTGATACACCCTCAAAGTGAGCAGTTTGCAGTCATGTGCAGATGTACAAATCCCACCGAGCTATCAAAGTGAGGATGATTTATTATTCATAGGATCATTGGATGGTTTGGGTGGGAAGGGACCCCAAAGCCCATCCAGTTCCTCCCCCTGCCATGGTCAGGGACAGCTCCCACCATCCCAGGCTGCTCCAAGCCCTGCCCAACCTGGCCTTGGACACTTTCATGGATGGGCCAGCCACAGCTTCTCTGGGCACCCTGTGCCAGGGCCTCACCAGTGTCATTCAGTTTGTCACTAAGCAGTGACAAACTTTGCTAGATGTGGTACTACCAAAATTATGTCCATGGCTGACCAGCTCCCATTGCTTTTGCAGAGGTGCAAACCCCTCTTTGAGCACAGTGCACCAAACTCAGTTGCACCCCAAGGTGACCTTGCAGGTTGTTGTAGCCATCCCTTGTTCTGCAGGATGGTCCCTGGCAGTGACCACCATCCCTGGGGAATGCTGGGGTGATGGCTGCAGGAGCCAGGGAACTGGAGAAGTCTGGAGAGCCTTGCAAAGCCACTTTCCTTTCCCCCTTGCCTCCCCAGGCGTTTATATCCCTCCAGCCCTTCCTCCTCTAAGATAATTAAGGGCACAGGAGAAATTAAAGTAATTCTGCTGGGGCTGCTGCATGTCTCTTATCACCAGCTCTGCCTTCCCTCCTTGCTACATGTGTGTAATTAAAGCAGGTTTTTCTGCTAGAAGATAAAACACCTTGTTCTTCGAGACCAGTTTCAGTCACAGCAGTGCTTGGCCTAAACTTTTAGTCTTTCTCATGGAAACTCCTCAAAAACTCAGCCAAAACGCTCGGCTCCCCGTGGATTCAGGGTGAATTCCCCTTTCTAGTCAGTCCCCAGGATGATCCTGCTGTAAAGGGCTGTCCATGTGTAAGGGGTCACTTCGGGTCACTGACCGACCCTCCCTGCAATCCCTGCCCAGCTGGCATTAAATAACAGCCCGTGCCATTTTTAAATGCTGCCGTGGCAGTCACTGTGGCAACCTTCAAACAGACCCCCGTGCCAAGCCCTAAGGCTGCTACAGCCACCCCGAGCCCCGGGGACGGATTTAGTAGGGGCATAAAGCAAAATAGCACCAAAGGGCACAAGGACAGCACGAGGCCTTTCCTGCCTCTGCAAGGGAGGGATGAGCCCCGTGAGATCCCCCCCGTGTCTCTGTGCTTGGTACTGTGGGAGAAGGGTAAGGAGGGGGAGGGAAAGCTCTCGGCCTCCTCTGCCTGCAGGAAGCCTGAAAACAAGAGGCAGGGCTGGCAGGGAGCTGGGAAACGCCCTGGCCACCAACATGCCGAGGTTATGGCCAGTGCTCTGGGGAGAAAAAATGCTGGGTCACCAGCTCGAAGACCAGGAGGGACCTCGTCTGGGTGAAGGCTTTCTGCAGGTCATAGAACTGCACTTGTGAACTCATCCACCAGGCCCTGCCCCCTGAAAGGGCCCTGAGCACTGATGTCCCCCCTGCAGGTGACACAGACCCATCCAAGAGCTGTGGTTGCCTGCTGCACACCCTAAATCATGGACTCATAGGGTGGGTTGGGTTTTAAGGCACCTTAAAGATCACACAGTTCCAAAACCCCTGCCATGGGGTTTTGGAACCTCTATATTAGGTTGGTCCAAGCCCCATCCAACCTTGGACACTTCCAGGGATGGGGCAGTCACAGCTTCTCTGGGCAACCTGTGCCAGGGCCTTGCCACCCTCAAAGAGAAATTCTTTTTGACATCTAATTTAAACCTGCCCTCTTTCAGTCTTTCCACCTTGTCCTGTCCCTCCATTCGCTTGTCCAAAGTCCCTCTCCCAGCTCTCCTGGAGCCCCTTTAGGCCCTGGAACAGGCTCCAGCCCCTGGAGCATTTCCTTGGCGTCCTCTGGACTCTGTTCCAACAGCTCCATGTCCTTTTTTTGCTGAGGGCCCCAGAGCTGGACCCAGTTCTCCAGCTGGGATCTGACAAGGCCAGAGTAGAGTGGGACAAACCCCTCACTCTGCTTCCTTGCTGGATTTACAAGACTCCAAACAGGCTGTGCTTTCTCAAGCCTTGGATCGGTGCCACTCTCCCTTCCTTACCCTGTTGTCCCAGGTTCAAGGATACGATTCCCTCGGTGTCAAGAGTTACACGGTGATGGCTGAGCCATGGCTGCTGCGTTTTCCAGTGCCAGGTGTTCCTCACAAATGCAAGGTGGCATTTTCACCTCATTTCTTTCATTACAGATACAGGTGTCCATTCCTTATCTCTTTAAGGTCCATGTGAGTCCCAGGATGAAGACCAAGGCTAAGGGTCACATGAAAGGGGATCTTTTAGCACAAGGTACAGTCAACAGTGCCCAGAGAAATAAAAGTTGCAATGATGTCACTGATAGTGAATCCCAAACTTGTGCTAAACCCAGGATCACCCAGCACCCCCATAAGTCAGCAGTTTTTTGGGGAGGAAAAAAGTGTTTTCCTAAGTTCTTTTTTTTTTTTTTTACCTGAGAGTTCATGTTCAGCAGGAGTGGGTGCCTCTCCTGAAGACTCCGTGTCGGGTTAGGCCAGCTCTGAATTTGTTCCTGCAGCTGTTTTTTTTGTGACCATGCTCCCATAAATACAAGCTGAGCAACAATTGCAGGGAGTATTGTGGTTGCCCCTGCCAGCACCTTGAGGCTTTACTACAAGGTGGTTATTTATCCTGGTAGATAACAGCCTTTCCTGTAGAAACCAATTGTATCTCCCACAGCTGATTAGGCTGTAAATTATTGGTGATTATTTTCATAACTTTGGACTTGGCTCTAGTTTGTTTTCTATTTTTTGAGGGGAGAAATAGTCATGGTTTATTTTCGTAAGAATCTTCTTAAGGCTTATTGATGGGAGTCAGTTTCAGGGCCCATTGAAATGAGACACGTCCTCAAAGCCTTTGCTGATGCAAGGCTCAGAGCTCTCCCACCGTATTGTGCTTTTCTTTTTTTTTTTTTTCCCTTTTTATTTCCACCTCACCTTTTAGTTACATGATCCTGAGGGCAGAGATGGCGTGATAGGAGCCTCAGCTGTGAGGCTGGGGGTGCTGTGAGTGCCAGCAGGATGCAGGCTGGTGATAAGGCACGGCTCCGTGCGATGCGATAGGTGCTACCGGGCGTTGGACGCTTTTGATCCTGAACCATGCAAAACAGGAGGAACATTGCATTCCTCTGCCTCCCATTCATGTGTTTCACCACCGGGGCTGTTCTCTGGCTGTTCCACAGTGGGTGTGAAAGATTAACATCTACTGATAGCAGAGCCAAACCCCGGCTGCAGATAATTATGCAGAAGGTATCTCATCCTCCCCAGGGTCACTCTTCTACCAAGTGTTTTCACTCAGCCTGCCAGCTTTTTTGGGGGAGATAAACTCGCTTGAACATGTCTCCTGAGTTGCAGAGCTGTTAATATTGGATGGAGCTGGCTGCTTGTTTCCTCTTCTACCTGTTCTCTTCCGTGCTTTTGACAAGAGAAATGCTCTGTGCTTCTAAAACTGCAGTGAGGATGTTCCCAGTGGCTCGTAACTTGAAAGCACCAGGGCAAAGAGAAGCTCAGCCATTAAAGCTTGGTTTGGAATGCAAAAGGGTGCCCAAAACAGCCTCTTCTGTCTCCAGTATTTGTCAGTTTGTAAGGAGATCAAGGGAGCAATGATCATAAAATCACAGAAGAGTTTGGGTTGGAAAGGACCTTAAGATCATCCAACCCTACCCCCTGCCATGGGCAGGGACACCTGCCACTATCCCAGGTTGCTCCAAGCCCCGTCCAACCTGGCCTTGGACACTTCCAGGGATCCAGGGGCAGCCACAGCTTCTTTGGACAACCTGTTCCAGGGCCTCACCACCCCCACAGGGAGGAATTTCTTCCTAATACCTCATCTAAACCTCACCTCTGCCAGTTTAAAGGCATTGCCCCTTGTCCTATCACTTCATGCTCTTGTCCAAAGTCCCTCCAGCTCCCTTGTATCCTGCTTTAATGATGAAGCCTAATGGCCTCTTCTTTGGGCTTGTCCCCTTTTCACAGTCCACAGAGGAAACTAAAGAACATGTTCAGATCCCTCCAGTTAAGGGGTGAGATTCATCTCAGCCAGGATTTTCACAAGGGTTCTCTACAGCTGTGCCTAGGCTCCCTTTAGAGCTAGGGGTCAGAAAATGGCAGTGCCTGAGGAGACCTATTTTAAATGTCAGTTTCTGGATTAAATTCATCATGTTCCAGGAGTTCCCATTGCTCTTCACGGTTACAAGCAGAGTCCTGAGCATTCCAGAGGTAGGAGCCTCCCACCAGTGCCTGCTGTGGGTGTTGTGGTCGCCTCTCTCAGTGAGATGCAGCCTGTGTTCATGTGAGGAGGAACAGGAGAAGGGATTTGGCTGGGTAAAAGTAAGGTTATTTTCTTTTCCCCTCACTCTTATTGAAGGACAAGGAAGGCAGCTCAGATTATCTGCTCCTCTGAGGGCTTCTCGCTTTGTCTCTCAGCTGCTGTGGTTATTAATTGATCAAATGGACGAGCAGAAGAGGTTTTGGGATGTGTGGCTCTGCCATCCCAGCTGGTGAGATGAGCAGACTCAAAGCAGGAAATTAGTCCTGCTCCTGCAAAGGGCCCTCTTAAGATGTCTAAAGCTGCATGGGCCAATTATTTTGTATTAAGTTGATTTGGCACAGTTTGCTCTGTTGCCTCTTTTATGGAGAAGAGCAGCCTTCCTCCAGAGACTGAAAACCACCAGCATTTTCTAGAAGTGGGTGATGACGAAAGAAAAGGGAAGTAGAAAAACAGCCATTAAAAAAAAAAAACCTTTTCAACAGCAGATGAAAGACACATCCTGCAACTTTTGAGGAACTCAAGACAAACCTTGACATGCTCCAGTCACCAGAGGTGAGAATGGAAATGTAGGAAGTGTGGTGTGAAATTGTAGGACCCTCCTGGTCCGGCAGCCCGTGCCCGGAAAGCGCCTCGGCTAATTTCTGAAGTGCAGCTTGAGCACAGCATCCCGGGAGAGCACATTTCAGTTCCTGCATTTCATTCATTTTTATGCCTTTCTAATGCAGATGCAGCTGAACTATACCATTGATTCATGCACACACCTCTTTTCCATATAGATGATGACTGCATCAAAGAAGCCAGCGCTCTGAAATAGCACACAGTGAAATGCCACAGCAATTCTCATTTGGAGTCTATAGTGGGAGAGCAATTTCCAAAAATGAAGGGCAAGGTTCCTAATCCATAGCAGCTTTTTGCCAGAGAGATGTGGGAGAGAAGAAACAGGATGCATCCTGCATGAATCATCGCTGTAACCACCCTGGATTTATTAACTGAAATTATGAGGAATAACCAAAAACTATTAAAACCTCAAATGTCTGGTGAAAGGCGTCGCCTCAAGCACTGGATGTTGTGAGATAGCACCATAGTCTTCCTGTTGATTTCAAAGAATTGAGGGCTAAAAGGTCAAGTTTTCAAGACCAAATAATTCATTGTTTAAAATTATGGGACAACTGTCCTTACCACCTATCAGAAAGAGGGGTAAAGACATCCCCAGGTCCAGGGAACCTTGTCCTTCCCCAGAACAGGGTGACTACAACCACCCTGTTCAATCCCTCTTTATTTTTTTTCTTTGCAATTTGTCCCACTCTTAGGTAGGAGTGGGAGGCAGCAGTTGTGCAAATACCAATGAGCTGGTGAGTGTAAAGGACTTTTCCTTTACACTCACCAGCTCATTGGTATTTGCACAACTGTTGCCTCCCACTCCTACCCGAGAGACCCCAAATTCCCCTTTCATTATCACCACCACCACCATCACCAACCTGTAGATTCACCCTGACCAAGGTGTTGAACCGCGTCCTTTGCATGGAGAACGTCCAGGTTTGGGGTCCAGGATTTGGCAGAGCAGTGACAGTTTCTCCTTGGGGTTCTTCCTCCAGGTGTTGCTTTCTGAACCCACCCCTGACTGCCTGGCCAGAGGGACAGGGGCACAGGCCACCCCCACGCTGGAAGTGGCTCTTGTGTGTCCAAAATTATGCTCAGTGCTGAGTGTTCCGAGCTGGTGCCTTTGGCCTCACCCCAAAATAATCCCTGAGATCCCAAAAGCTGGGAGCTCTGTGAGCTCAGGGGGTGTGAAGGACCCATGGGGTGATCAGTGGAAGGAGCAGGACTTTTCCTGCCCTTTGAGTCCCATCCCTTCCAGTGCCCTCACTCCATATTTTACAGGCTTATTTGTACATTCAAATTCTGCTCAGCTGTGTCCTGGCTATCACGGATTCCAAATCAAAATTCCTGCTCTACCCAGCGAGTTCTGCAGGGCTGTCCTTGGCAGCTGGCTCCTGCAGGCTCCTGGAGGGAAGCTGGGGCTGCTGCTTTCTTTTGCTGATTATCTCCCAATATCTGCTGCAGACCCTCCAGTGCCCTGCTCAAGCTCCCCCTTTCCCTGTCCTTGGACATCTTCACTGTCCACGGGCTCCAGTGCCCCTCCTGCCGTGGTGCAGCCCCATGAGCTCCCTTTGGGGTAACAGTGTGCAGGAATTGTGTGGCCCTCCATTCGCCACGTCCTGGCCTGAGTTTCTGCCCACTCTTAGCCTCGTCCAAATCTCCCAGGAGGAAGCTTTACAGTCCTCAACAGAGAAACCATCACTGCAGTGAGAAATACTGGAGAATGAGAGTCCAGAGCATCTCCTGAGTGCAGGAAACTGCCCTGAACAAGCTGGAAGGAAAGTTTCACTGGGTAACATCAAGGACACACATCAGAGACTCACAGTGAAGCTCTGGGTACACAGCCCTCATCTCTCTCTGTGCTCACTTAACATCTGGGTCTCTCCCCACACCCTTCTTTGCCAGCTGCCAATGGAGAAGTGAGGAGGGAAGCAGAGATGCAAATATTCCTCCCAGAGGGGTCTGTTTCTCCCCGGGCAGTCCTCAGGATCCGGAGATAACAACGTGTTTCCTCTGTAGTTTAGAGGGGCCAAGAGAGGCAGGGAAGCTCAGAACTAAGTTACCAGCCAGGTCATTTCTGCTCCAGGCTGTCAGAGCTCAAGCAGAGGGAGGAGAAGGGCTGTTTGTTGGTTTTCCACTTCCCAGCTCAACAGGCACGCTGACACCTCAGCATCCTGGAAAACACAGCAGAGGTAGGTGGCTCTACCCAGGAGCAAAGCAGCCTAAATTGTAGCACTTCAAGACAGAGGCATCCTGTCAGCGTGGTGGTTTCTGCAAAAACCAGCCAAGGGGTGAAAATTCTGGAAAGGATGGGCATGAATTTGCCAGGCAGAAGAAGAGAGGGTGAGGAAGTCCTGGGAACAAGGACTGGAAAGAGCATTGAGACACCAGGCAGCCTCTCCACTGTCTGCATGGCTCAGCTCTGGGCTCTGCACCGTTGAAGGCTCTCCCCACATTCAGGGGTGTTCATCTGGGGAGGCTGGATACCCACTCCTTGCTATTTTTAAAGCTGAATGTTAATATCTTTAATTGCCAGAGTTCCAGGAAGAGAGCCAGAGCTAAAAAGTATCTACTAAGAAACTGCCAAGAAACACTGTTAAACAGGATCTAGGAAAAGAGCCAGGCACAAAAATTTATGATCTTTATCTCTGCAATAATGGTTTCTCAGTGGTCAGCCGAGGAGCAGAACAAAGGTCACTGGTTTTGTATCAGCTGGAGTTTGTGAAATCCTTTGTTTCCCTCACTGTGAGCTCGCCCTGCAGGTCTCCTGCAGGAGACCCTACAAATGAACACAAAAACCTGACAGTCCAGACTGACCCATTTGTCCCCATTTTTTCCCCAAGACCCAAAAACTCTTCAATTCCGAGTCAGAGACCTTCCCAGCACTGGACAAAGCCCAACCTGGATCATCATCCAGGCAAGAGGTGTGTTTCCCCTCGTTTGTTAAACAAGATATCCATAGGAATTGTGCAGGGAACTTCTGTGTTGCTGAACCCACCTCATGTGAACAGTCACGCTGATTCTATCTAAGAATCCTTCAGTTGCACAGATGCAAGAACCAACCTCATCTCAGGTTTCCTTCTTTCCAGCATGATGGGGGACAAGCAAGGGACCCGTGAAGACCTCTGCAAATAAATTAAAGGAGAAGAGGCTCTTTTTATTATTATTATTTCCTGGTTATATAGTGGAAACAATTCTAGGCAAAATATACACAGTTTGCTTCTTGACATGGCTGCCAAGATTCCCAACCTCACAATGAGGATCAGATTTCAGAACACTTCCAAACCAACCCCCACAAAAATTAATTGACTATCCAGGAAACTCTTGGCTTTGGATGTTGTTTATTTTTAAGGTAAAGTCCTGATCCCAGTGACTGCAGAGGGAAACTTTGAAAATAGGATCTCTGTGAGCCTTAATGACTCAGAGGGTGGGATTCAGTGCCTACACACAGGAGCCTGATGCCATCTGAGATGCCCTTGTATATCTGAGACATCCCACAGTGCTGGCAGAGGGACACAGAGCCGAGGGAAGACGAGCTGTCCTCGGAAGCAAGAGCTGGAGCCTGGGGCTGGATACCCCAGAGCTTCTAACTTGGCTCTGGGAAAGGGTGTTTAGACAGCCAAATCCAGCCCTAACGCACACATATAAAATATATATAATCAAATCAATCAGTCACTCAATCAATCACAGGAGATACTTCCAGATCTTTGGGTTTCATGTCAGCTCTGGAGGCAATTTAAGCAGTATTTCAACACTCAGGACTGTGTTAGAAACACACTATTCGCTTCACTGACACTTCCAAGCATGCTGAAGCACTCAGCTGGCCCGGGCTCCCTGCTCCCACCCTTGCTGCTCATGTCCTCTTCACCATCCTCTGTTCCTTCTGCAGCTCTACCACAGATTGCGAGAGAAAGAGTAGAGGATTTTTTTTTTTTTTCCAAAGGAGAGGTGTGTAAAAGGCAGAGGCAAAGACTTTCCACTGGGCAAAGCTGTGACGAGGTTTATGGTGCCCTGAGGGGTAATAGAAGGGGCTGGCACATGAACCACCAGCAGCTCTGGGGCAGCATTACCTCAGAAAGCCAGCACCCTCACGGAAAAGCAGGATATTTTTAGTTTACCCAGTGTATTTAAATCATCATGGAGTACATTAAAATTATAGTAATTATCCCACCTTCTCGTGTGGGATTCTGGGAGGTGATGGATTGGTGGATCGTGTGCTCGTGGAGTCATCTTTGGTGAGGTCCTTCTGCAAAACAGAATTGTTTTGTCTTCCCCATTTTACAGCTGCAGCATTGCTGGCCCATGAATGCCTGTCACTGGAGCACTGGGATCTGTTCTCAAACCACCCTTCCCTCTCCAGCAGCCGCCTCCCAGCACCCCAGAGCCGAGACAACCCCCGTGACACCAGCTCCTTCGAAACAAAAACGCATTTACACGCTCCTGGAGTTGTGAGCTTCCACATGCAGGCGAGGCTGATGTTTTCTTCATGGCAGTATTTAACCTCTGAATCATTTCTGCTTTCCCCTGCACGGCTGCACTGCGGGGAAATGCAGGGAAACCTGATGGTCCCCCAGCCCCTGCTCTCATCTCGCTGCCCCACCAGTGCAGGCAGGAGAAGGGGATTTATTTCACTGCAGCAGCTTTGAAAAAGGACTGTGAAAAAATGCAACCTTTTTCACAGGAAGGAAAAAAAAAGGTGCATTCTTTGCCAGATCAGAAGCTTCATGTTTCTGATTGCAAAGAAAAAAAACAAAGAGGGATTGAACAGAACAATCTTGATGAAGAAACCATTTCCCTTTTATACATACATATAATTTGGTGATGTAATTGTCATCACCAAATTCTGGATTATCTCCATTTTTAAAACCTCTGTTGAAGGACAGTGCTTCTGATCTCAAGATAAGGTCTCTTCTTTTTGTTTCTTTTCAGGGAAACAAGAATATTTGTCTTAGAAGTGGTTCCTGATTCTTCTTGATGGATCAAAGGCAGAGAGAAGTCCCCAGCATCTCTCCTGGTGGAGTGACAGGTTTCTGCCAAGCCTTGAACTGCTCCCCAGCCTAGAGTGGCCTTGGAGGCTCCCCCAGCCCAGCAGGACTTTGGAGGTCCCCCAGCCCTCGTGACCCCAGGGTCCCAAACCACTGTGACAAACTCCAAATCCCTGTGGGGTGTGAGAAGTCCCCATCGCCCTCCTCTGCACGTGGGAAACCCTGCCAGCAGCTGGCCATTCCCCTGCCTCACACCCATGTTCCCTGGCCCCATCCCAGCTCCTCCAGCAGCATGTTCCTGATTATTTGCTCTCTCTAAATGCTGCAGAAAAATGCTGCTTCTCCTGAATACTAAGTAAGGAAGGGAGAAAAAAAAAAGCTCATTCCCTTGCTGGACTGTGTTTGTTCTGTGGTATGAAGTTTGCTGTTGCTGCTGAAAGCTTTTGTGACCCTTGTAGGTATTTGATCCAAGTGACCTCTGGTGTTCGGGGCACTGATACAGTCCCACACCAAGCTTGTTCTTGCACAGATCTTAAATATCTATGCATCCATCTATCCATACATGTAACTGTCTTGCTCTCTCCCTCTCTCTCTCTCTCTCATTCCAGTGCTAGCTGATCAATTCTTGGCTTTCCTTGCACTTCTTTCATCAAATTAATATCCTTCCCCTGAGGATGTGTTCTCCCTCTCCCAGATTTTCTCCTTTTACACCCTGTCACTTCCCTTTCCCTCCTGCCTCCTCCCGACCCGCTCCCCTTCCCTCCGTGCTGCCGATCTGCAGTTGCCTCATGTACCCAGCACAGCACATATCTATTTAAATGGGATGATTTCCACTAATGTAAGGAGTCTGGCCCATTAATTTCAATAGTGGAGCTGACAGCCCAGGCCTGGACTCTCATTGCCTGGTGACACATGAGTACAGCTGCTCAAACTTGACAGGGAACTGATTCCAGCGCCCCGGCTGCACATCTGCAGGAGGAAGGAAATTCTTTCTGTAGCGCTGGAAAAAATAAAGCTGCCTAGATTTCCCTCCCTCCCCCCCGCCCCCAGATGATGATATTCATCATTCAAACGTTTCAGCTGAGTGGGTGTTTAATTCAGAGTTTGGAGGGGGACGTTTATGGTGTGTTACAAGCTTTGCTGTTGAGCCTTTGTTCCAACCACGGTGGTGTTGCTTTTACCGAGGGCTTCTCCCAAACCCCTCAGAGCACCAACTACATCCAGCAGTGCTGGGGACCCTGATGTTCCCAGAACCAGCTGCTGAATTAAAGCAGAGGATGTGTCTCTCCTCGATGAAGTTGTGTTGATAAATTATAGTGGGGGGGGGGGACAAGCAGAGGGATTTACCTGGCATGGCTCTAGCAGGACCTGGAACAGACAGTGCCAAGTATGGGTCAAGTCCTGGTCTGAGGCATCACTGAGGGCTAAAGGCCTTTGAAGATGGTGAAAGGCCTAGAGGGGAAGCCATACGAGGAGCAGCCAAGGTCACTTGGCTTGTTCAGCCTGGAGAAGAGGAGACTGAGGGGAAACCTCACCACAGTCTGCAGCTTCCTCCTGGGGGAAGAGGAAGGTCGGGAACTGATCTCTGCTCTCTGGTGACCAGTCACAGGACCTGAGGGAATGGCTGGAGCTGTGTCAGGGGAGGTTTAGGTTGGACATCAGGAACAGGTTCCACACCCAGAGCGTGTTTGGGCACTGGAACACTGTCCCCAGGGAATAGTCATGGCCCCAAGGCTGCCAGAGCTCCATGCTCTCAGGCACGGGTTGTGATTCTGCGGGCTGTCCTGTGCAGGGCCAGGACTTGGACTCGATGATCTTTGTGGGTCCCTTCCAACTCAGGATGTTCTGTGATTCCATGGTTTTATGACCAGCTTTGCTGATGGGACCCAGAAGACCAAGTCAGCAAAGCTTCAGGAATTGACTCAAACTTTTCAGGGTTTCGCTTCCAGCTGTGCCAGGAAAATGTTTTCCTTAACACCAAAAACCCCTACAGCTTTTTTTTCCTCAGACTAAGCTGAATATTCTCACCCACCACATCCTCAGGTACCCGAAAAGACTGAGATACCTGCAGGAGAGGTTTTGTGCTGCAGCCTTTCAGTGAGCTGTGCTCCCACATTTCACCCTGCATGTGATCTTCTCCTTCTTGGACAGAAGGAGGACAAGGACCATAAATGCCACTCATGGGATGCAGCCATGGGGGACAATCTTTAGTTCAAACCTGAGTGAACATGGAAAAAAGGGAGGGCTGTGGAAGCAGAGCTGTTACTTTCAGTAAGAGAAGCCAAGCCCACAGGATGGACTGCACGCTCCTCTCCCTCAGAGTACAAACCAATGTTTTCAATCTCTGATGTTCCTTTTCCATCTTTCTGAGCAAAAATCAGGTGCTGAGGATATCGACCTGGCACTATTTGTGTAATTCTTGCCGCAGCATGTGCCAGCTTTGCCTGGAAAGGGAGGATGAGCACAGGTCTAAACATGTCATAAAGTGTCAGAGAGTGCATTGAACTCTGGGCGTCTCGAGGTGAGACACTGAGAGCTTTGGGCTGGTTTTGGAGGGTGATCAGCTGCTTTAACGTGGAGGAAAAGGAAATAGCTGCCACTGAAGTTGTGGGGCTGGAATTCAGATGATATTTAGAATGCTAGTGAGGAAATATATAGGGAAAAGTCACCCAGCCTGCTGTGCTGCCAAGATCTCCCTGGATTAGGTCTTGGAAAGCAGAATTTTTACACAGTTCCTGCTGAAGGAGAGCAGACTCACTCACAGACCTTATTTCTGAACACAGGCTGAAGAAGTGTAAAGATATGAGCAACTGTTGGAGTTGGCCCTGCTTTGAGCAGGGGGATGGATTGGATTATTTCCAGAGGTCTCTTCCAACCAGATTTTTTCTGTGATTCTGTGGTTCTAAGCTAACATTTGCCGTATCTAGGTGGAAGCTGAATTCTGCAGCTGCTAAAGCACAGTGGGCTAAAGAGTTTTGACCTTTAGGTCAGAGATCTTATGGGAAATCTCATCCATCCACTCTCCTGCCAGGCTCTGATCCCCTCTTCTAGACAAAGGAGAGAATTTGTACAAAATAGGTTTGGCAGTGCCATGCACCATAGATACCACGGACTCTTTTTTTCCTAAAAAGAGACAAAAAATCAAGATCTTCTTTCAGAAGTCTGTTGGAAAGGCAACAGCAAGAACCATTGCTCTGTAACTGAATAACCAAACCCCAAGAGCCAGTCAACTGATCCAGGGCATGTATTTGCATTCAATAATGTGGTCATTTATTGCACCTTGTGACCTACTGAAACATGAACAGGGCTTTCCCCTTCCCTGTATTTCACTGAGTTTCCTTGCAACACTGCCCCAGACGTTTGACATGACGAGCTTGGATTTTCCAGAGAAAACTCCTACCTGCTTTGTGGCTTTCAGTTTGTATCCTTTCTAGAGCAGCAAAGTCCAGGTGATGAGTTAAAGGTGGGAAGGAAGGGACGTTGTTTTCCTTAATACAGTTAAGAAAAGCTTAGGTTTCGAGATGTTGAGACACCCTGGGAAGCTGATGTGCAATTTTACACAAATACCAATGCTGAGCCAAACTCTGCGTTAACAGCTTTAAGATCCCATGCCCAAGCACCCCTTTCTTCTTGGTTTGGCTCAGAGCAGGTGATTAGGTGTTTCTAGTTTGCTACCCTGTCTCATGATTGGTTTGGGGCTGAAATGATGCAACACCAACTTGTGGTGGTGATGAGTTGAACCCTCGCTGGGAACTCTGTTGACTAATCCAGGTGGATCCACGTGTAGTTCCAGGGGCAGGAGACCAAATGATCCAACAAAAGTCTTCTCAGCCACCTTTTCAGGTTGCATCTCCGTTCCCACCACCTTTAAAAGCATATTTAAAGACCCTGCTTTCTCTGGTTGCTTCTTGCACAGATCTGGGACCACCTGGGTGTGCTGAAATATAATTCTCTTAAACCTGCAGTCCCCAGGAGTCCAGGTCTGTGATTCTGGAGCCACGTGACAACAAGCAGAAGCCTGTCCTCCCCTCTGAGCCTCTTGTCCCAGCCCACAAGCACTGCCAGGCCATGGCCCTGATGCAGCTTTCCCCAGAAGACAGGGAATGATGCTTATCTGACCATCTGAAAGGGTTCAGACAACATCAGGTGACTCATTCTGTAGAAATGACCCCTCCTCGCCTTCCATGACCAGTCCTTTAGGAGACATCCGTGATGTGGCCATCTAAAGGCTGATTAGATGAACCCTAGTCCAAAATCACAGAGAGATTCCTCCTAGAATGTAGGAGAAGAGAATGGCCACATTCTTTCCCATCCTCACTTTCAACTCATCTGAGCTTGTTTGCTTATTGCAGAGCAATAAAATAAATGTATGGCTGCTCCCTTGCCTGTCTCTGACTTTGAATAGGGCTCTGAAAGACACAGCAGGAGTGGATTTGTGCTGCCTTAAAACATGGGTCACATGGTAAATTATTTATTTGCCTGTTTATACCCTGTGATAAAAAAATACACAAACAAAACCTTCCTCTTCCCCTCTGAAATGTCCCGATTTATGTGTGCAGATAGTTTACACAACCCCCAGCTCAGTTTGTTTGGGTCATACTTGGCATCTGAACAATTTGCAAGCACTTGGAGAGCTTCAGGGGCACAAACAAGTGCCGGTGCCCCTGGTCCTGCAGGGAGGGAACTGAGGCACATTTGGACCCAGCTCCTTGCCAAGGTCACAGGCAGGACAGGATTTCAGGTTCACAGGAGCAAACGTGGGAAGATCTGCAGAGGATCTGAACTTTGCAGGACCAAAGTCCAGGGGCTGTGTCCTGCCTTGCATCGTGTTCGTTACTCTGGCTGATACACCCTCCTTTTTTCCAGAGAGTTCCTTGGGTCAGTAGAAGATTCTCTTCACAAATTTGCAGCCAGCACAGGATAACGGGACCTTTCTCTTGAGCAACGTTCATCTCACAACTCCCTTCCTAACCTAAATGCTGAAGACAACACAGCCAGAGGTCTCCTGACTTTGGCACTAAATGTGAACTGAGATCTCCTGGGATGCAGCCAGCACGTGATGGATTTTGCAGTGATGTGTAGGGTGAGCTAAATCGCACCAGAACAGAGAGGGTGTTGAAAATGGGCATTGCCCGTGAGTCTCCCAGGGCAGATGTCCCAGAATTAATGTAGCTTGTAGACATCACCTTGATATATAAAAGCAGGCTGGGAGTTTCACTTGCTGTCCAGCTGGATAAGTGCATCCCATGTGTCTGTGCCATGGAGAAATGTTGCAGCAGAACTTGTCTCTTAACCACCTAAAATGAGCGCTCAGGACATCCAGCTGGGACTGAGAGCTGAGCTTCACGTGAGGAAGGACAGAATCAGCTTTCCGAGCTGAAAGGAAGATAAAATAGTGTTTTGGTGAGAGATGACGCTGAAAAGCAGGTCAGAGAGAACAGTCAGCCTGTTGAAAGTCGATCAGCTCATCTTGCTCAGAGTGCTTTCCAGAGCACCTGACAGCATGTGATGTGTTTGCCCTCACAACTCACTATGGGGTTGTCACAGGCACGGAGAAAGCTGCAGTGACTGTTTCTTCCTCAGGTCTGCCTTTATCTGTGTGCTCCCAGCTCAAACCTGACCTTTTCTTCCCTTTAAGTCAGCTGCCTATATAGGTCTGCTGAGTGATGGGGGGACAGGATGCTGATTTGGGCAGTGCTGGTCCAGGATTTCCAACTCCACCATTTAAAATTCCCATCCCATCCCATCCCATCCCCCCTCTGGAAAGCTGGGTGTTCACACTGATCAAAAATGGTCCATCTTAATCTTCAGTGCTGACCCTTTTCTTCATCGCCACAGGAACCTAAAACATACTTTCCCCCAAAAAATGAAACCTCAAAGGGCCTGGTAATTGCCTGACCCCAAGGAAGTGGAAGAAAAGCAACAAACTTCGTGGGTCTACCAAGGAGAGATGGAGGTGTGTTTTCTCTTGTGTTTGGTCAATGGTACCTAAAATGCCACATTCACCAGACACATGCAGCAGTTGATGAAGTCTGAAGGAGAATTGACCTGGGGGTTGAATGTGCTGCCCTTTCCTTGTTCTGTTTAACTGCACCACTTTCTGAGCAAAAAGAACTTGCTGACGATTTTCAGAAATGCATTTCTTCTGCTTCCCATTTGCTGCTCGTACAAAGGCTGTTGTGTGTTTTCACAGTGACTTCAGTCACAATAGCTACAAGAACATGATTGGTACCTTGATAGTTGAGCTTTAGTGTCCTTGCTGTGCACGTTGGGATTCAGCTCTTAGATGCTGAGTCCTTTAAAATTGTGTCAGCATTAAAAGCCATGGTAGCGTTGATGTCTGCTGCTGAAACTTTGACAACCTAAGTTTACAAGCTATGACAAGTTCAGGTCTGACGTGGCTGTCTGAAATTTCCTCTAGGGCCACCACATCCCTGCCAGACATGGCCACTTCTGTGTTTCTTTGCCTTGGCTGCCAGCAGGTCATTCCAGGAGGGAGATGTTCGTGGACAGGCCACCAGGAAAGCACAAGCAACCCAGGGGCACAGCTCACACCTCTGCCATGGCACAGGGCAGGTAGTGCCTTCCTCAGGCTGAGAGGAGCCACCAAGAGCAGGGCAGCGATTTCCTTCTGAGCAGTATCAGGGCTTTGCCTAAGTCCTCACCACGTGCAAGGACCTAAGTTTGGGTAATTCGGTCACTAGATGAGAATCACAGGGCTCCACGTGTAGTTGCTCCTCAGTCTGCAGGTGACTGTACCCAGGGAAGTGTGGGGTTTGTTGTTCATATTCTTCATGGGAATCTCTGCTGAAAAAGGCTCTCTGGTCCAAAGCAGACCTTGCCAATCTCCAGCTGCAGGAAACACTTCAACATACCTGTGCTAGGAAGCATCTCATTTGGTTTATCTCCTTTGTGGATACCTACGTCTAAGCTTCTCAACCTGAACGTTCTTATTTTTTGTACAATTCAGATCTGTCTAAGCAGTCTGAGCAATGGAGACTAGCACACAATTCATCCTGGAGCTGGCATCTAAACCAGAGGAGATGAATCACATCTTAAAAGTGCCTGTTTCAGCCCACTGACTGAAGGAGGGACCTGGGACAATGAGTTCAGAGATAGAAGTTGGTGCTGGAGCCATCTAAGAAAAGGTGAGTGGGATTCAATCTCTGATTTCTGAACCATCCCCACCCTTATCAGTGTGAATGAACAGGGCAGAGCTGCACACACAGCTCGGGAGGGATCCTCTCCATGCTCACACTGGTGGGCACTGGAACCCAGAGGGCCGCTGTGGGTGGGAGTGGACAGCTCGCTGACACCTGGAAGCCAGGCTGAGAACCAGAAGCAGATGGGAAGATGTGAGACCTTGATTAATAGTGATTTGAATGCCTGCTCTCTACAAAAAGCTTCTCATCAGCAGATGTCGGCATGTCTCACGTGGTCGTCGGTGTCTGAGGAGTTACCTGTGATCACTTTGCAGCCAAACAAGTCTCAGGAGACCCAAGTCCAAATTGGCACCAGGTGTGTCTCCTGAGTAGACCAGACTCCAACCAGCCTTCAAATGCATAATTTTGGAGTCAGATCTGGAGGTTATCTGGATGCAAATTCAGAGGCAGGTATGGGATCAGACCAGGAATAGCCTGAGGCACAAGACACATGCCAGGGACAGCTTTATGCGGGGTTTCTCTTTTTTTAATCTTCCATGCCAATCTCCTGCCTTTTCTCTGCCTCCTGTGGCAGGACCTGTGCTGTTCTCCACCCTCCTCTCACCGAAGTGCTTGTTGCCTGACTGAGGACTCAGGCTGGAGAAAAGACTTCTCTTTGGCAGCAGTCTCTCCTTGGGCTGGTCAGCAGTTTCTGAACTTCTCCACCCTCTCACTGTGAGAGGCATAAAAATTTAGCACATCAGATGAAAAGCCTCATTTAAAACCAGCATGACCTGGAGGCCTCCATGTATCCCGGAGCCCTGCCTGCCTTGCCATGTGTGTGCTTCCCTTGCAGCCCAGCGCTCCAGACACATTCCCAACACCCGAGCAGCCGTGGCAGCCTCGGCAGATCCAAAGTGTGTTTGCACAACTGCTGCAGCTGCACGGGCCCCTGTGGCCAGGCACACGTGCACAGGGCCTGTTGCACACCCAGGGTGCAGCTATGGGAAGCACTAGCAGCCCAGTGGAGCCATCCAAGCCTGTGGAAAACCTGGCAAGGTGGATGCAATCCGGAAAAATGCCTTTCTTCATCCACCCCTTTGTGCTTATCGATTGGAATATTAATAAAAACTTGTTCAAAGCTCCCTCAGCTTCCCAGATTACTTGGGAATAGTCCAAGGCTTCAGCCCCAGCCATGATTGTAATGAGGGGACTTGGGGATCAAAAGCATTTTAAAATGGCCTTGCTAATCAATCATCAACAATTGGGTAAATTAAGCCCTGCAGTCTTTCCTCTGCGAGCGAGGGATCTGCCGGACGTGTCCTTAATGAGCAGATTCCTATCCCCTTAATATTCCTTAATACCTTTCTGGAGGAAATGAACCGCAGGGAGACTTTGTTGGTGGAATGAGAGGAATGCAGATAACCGTGGGCCTCTGCTTTCTCACACTGAGGGCTGAGAAAACTCCTGGTGGACCAGGGATGTTGGGCACGGCAGGGCAATTTCCTTCCCGAGATCCTGATAACGCTCCTGATAACGCCTTTGCCCACTGCCACTGCCAAAAGCAAGTGTTTGTTTCCCTTCTCATGGCCAAGCTCAGCCCCTTCCTTACTCATCTCCTCCAAGGATCACGTCCATCTGTGCCTTCGAGGATCGCATCCATCTGTGCTGAGGGCTTGTTTCCTAAACCCACCAGGAAGATGAGCACATGCCCAAGGTAATGGCCCTGGAAGCAGACTCCTGTTAATTATTAACACACAAGAGGCAATGCAAATATCCCAGGAAGGCAGTGAAGCTTGGCTCAACCTGGGGCTTTACTGGGATTGCTGGCATTTGTCACCTTTTGCCACAGCAGGAGTCATGGCTCATTCTGCAGCTCCCTCTGGGAGGCCTTTCGTGAGTCCCTCTGGGGCTCGAGTTGTGCCAGGGGAGGTTTAGATGAGATATAAGGAGAAACTTCTCTGCTGAAAGGGTGGTCAGGCCTTGGAACAGGCTGCCCAGGAAAGTGGTGGAATCCCCATCCCTGGAAGTGTTCAAAAGCTCTGTGGATGTGGCACTTAGGGACAGGGTTTTGTGGTGAACAGAGGGGTGCTGGGCTTGATGATCTTGGAGGTCATTTCCAACCTTAGCAATCCAGTGATTTTATGATTTAGGACATGGCCCCCTGTGTGTCTTCCTCTCTTCCTATGGCACATTTTACTCTTATTTTTGGTCTTCAGTGTGTTAGGAGGGAGTTAGACAGAGTTTTGTTGCCGGTAGTAAGCCTTGGCTATGGGATGGTGGGTTCTGCACGCCTTGTGTGCCCACAGACATCTCTCATACTACGCTGCCCCACCCCAAAAATCAAGACACCAGCACTTCTTGGCAAGTTTGGGAAACTTCCAAGTGTGGAAATTGTACCCGTGTACAAACGGTACCTGTGTGGAAAGGGATGGGGCTCACAGGAAGGTTCTCTGGTAAATTCAGGTGGATTCAGACATGGAAAATTTGGACTCTTTGGCCACTCGCTGGAAGATCACCAAATTACGTGTAGGAGAACTGTGTTGTTCCTACCTGTAAGGACTGCAGTGGTCTAAACACCGGGAGAAGCCTCGGAGTCGATGTTGCCCCACAGGGACGTTTCCCAGACGGAGGGAGCACACGGTGTGGGCAGAGGATTTCAAGGAGATTTAACTCCTCCAAAGGGAGCCCAGCTTGGCAGTGTTTTACCTCTTCAGTGATGGCACAGCAATTAGCACACGCAGCGTTTAGCACCCTCTGGGAGCGGGGGTGGGAAAAGGAGGAGCGAATCCGAGCTGGAATGGAGAGTCCGGGCAGGGCTGCGATGGCAGCGGCCTGGGGACGCCCTCCACCTGCCTTTCCTGAAGCATCCATGGTCTGTTCCTCCTGCACAGCCACTCAGAATAAAAGGGGATTTATGAGATTTTGTCCACAGGCAGCGAAAGCCGCTATCGATTACTGCAAGGCTCTTAAATGAGAGTAATTCACAGCCCTCTTCAGTTTGGAAGGCAAGCTCTAATTTAATATCATTATGTCTTCATGCCCCCACACATTCCACTGTCTCATTCACTGAGCTTTTATTGGGCTCTGGATAATTTATGGCTAGATATGCTGCCTTTTATCTGACCTATTTTTAGCTATTCTTGCTTTTTACATATTTTTTTTCCACTGCCATCACAACTGGCAATTAAAGTAAAAAGATTAAAAAAAAAAAAAAGATAATGTTCCACCCAGCTTTAACCTTTACTTCTTCTCTTTTGTGTGCTGGAGGATGCCTTTGTTATTGCCACAGCATTTCGAAGACAGGAGTTAACAATAAAAACAATTCCCCAGATTTTATTTCTTTCCTTTTTTCTTCATTTCAGCAAAGTGCAAAGCGACTTCGACGCAGCGGCTGAGTACTCCCGAGTCATTCCATTTTTCCTCTGTAACCGAGGTCCAGAAACTTTTGGAGACTTTTCCTGCAGGAATTCAGGTGTCCTCAGTCCTCAGGAGCTTCAAAGGAGGTTGGTGATGGACACCCCCAAGGTTGGACCCCAAAGTTTTCAAAGCTCCTTGATCCAGAAGGAAAAATATGGACAGCTTGTACCTAGGGGTCTGTGTGGGTGTATGCATTTTAATTTTTTTTTTAATAAGGAATGTTTGTTTTCTGATAATATAAATATAAATAATATTTTGGGTTTATAATTACATTCTGCAGGAATAGCATATATACTGTACATAGTTTTATTTATAAGTGAAATGTTATTATTTAAATGTTGGACATTTGAATGTCTCAAACACTGGAATTCTTTATCTGGAACAGCTGAAGAAATTAAAGAAATGTTTCAGACTTTGAAGGCTGAAGATGTCCTTGTGCCCCTGAACCTTTGTTCACTTTTTCCAGTAATAACAGTTGATCTGCCTTTAAAAAAGCAACCAAGCCACTCCAGATATCTATTTTTCATGCTGTTTGGATTACAAGTAAGGCCACATGATGGTGTAAATCACTCCCACTGACTTCAAAGCTCTTATTTCCTAAACATTTTCCACTAAAAATTTTGCTCCATGAAATCTCTCCGTGGGGAAGGGTTTGGCCTTTTGCTCCCAGATTGCAAGCCTTGGGCGCTGCATCCCCTGGGTTCTCCTCTGCTCTCCAGGGACAAACCAAGGTTCGCCTGGGCTGGGATGCCCAGGCAGCAGCTCTCAGGGTTGGGAGATGGAGAGGAGGGTGGTGGCACCGCTGTGGCACTGGGGGGACAGGAAGCCCAAGGGGGACACACAAAGAGCAGTTTGGCCCAGGGCGCCGTGTAACCATCACAGGAGGGACTTGCATGGGGTGGATGAAGGTGGATGGTGTCTGCAAACACAAAATTTTTCATAGGATGGGGAGATTTCATTGGGATCCAAGTCACCTGCAAGGGCTTGGAAATTTTAGCAGAACTCATCCACAAGAAACTTTTCTCTTGCCTCGATGCAGCCCGAGGCACTCAGAAACATTTCCTTCGGCTGAGGAATTTTATACAGCTTTTTGCTGCTCCCTTCTTTGCCTTTTCTGTTCACTCCCCACCTCTGTAAACTGAGGCAAACCCCCAAGTTCTGGAATGTCTCACTTCAGGCCTCCCACATTTACTTGCAAAAAGTTCTGCTATTCTGAGGCTTTTCTGATATTTTTAAGAAAAATGTCATTATGTTGATATTTGCTCCATACAACAATTCCAGTTTCTGGACGTATTTTTAGACATATTTTGCTCATAACTATTAGATCACTGTCATGTTTCTTTTTTTTCCCTTCTGCACTTCTGGTAAATTAAGAATTACCTCGTTTTATTTCTAAAAGCATCCATAGCTTAGTGTGACACTATAAATATTACTTGTAATTAACTCTGATATTGATATAATTATCCCAGATGAATAGAAGAGTGTTAATTAAACATATTGAACACACACAACTTCCCAAGCGCCAAAAATCCATCGTTTTAACTCAAACTTCTGCAGAGCCACGGCTTGACTTCCACAGGTGGCTGCCCCTGTGCCGTGGATCCCCCTGGATGTGCCAAGAGCCCCGTGGGGATTCCTGGCTCACCGCAGCCCTGTGGAGGAGCCCAGCGGAGTTTTGTGTCGGAGCTGCACGTTCCCACACGTGACAGTCGTGACAGTGCCACTAACGAGAACCAAGGATCACGAGGCTGATCTCCCTCTCCGCAGCCAACACGGAAAAATCATGAGACTGGATTTGGGAAAAAAAAAACCACAGGGTTTTAAAGACCATGCGTGTTAGTTGTTTTCACAGATGAGTTTCTTTCAAGCAGCTCTCGCCAGTCACGAGGGAGAGAAACTTGTTTTTTGGTTTTGTTTTTTTTTTTTTTTAATTTAAGAAGGAAAAAAAAAGTGTTCTTAAACTGATAAATAATCACCAGGCTCCAGGAGCTGGGGATTTTGAGCAGGCACTGCATGAGGCCATGCATGAGGGTGGAAGGTAAGTTTTAAAGGATATATTTTGTGCTTGAGTCACACTGCAGCTCTCCAATCACCATACACAGAGAAGAAAATAACAGAGAGCAAATCTAACACAAACACTCTAATCCCACAACACTAAAATATGAGGAGGAAAATATGTGGCAAGAGTTTACTCTTGTGTCTGCCTGCGTATTTTGTTTGCCTGCTTGTGAGACACTGTGCAGGCTATTGTATCAACCCTCAGGCAAAATCTTTCCTAGCTGGAATACTCAGCAAAAACATGATAAATAAATAATGTGAGGGGCTTTAAAAAAAAAAAACAACAACCTTAGATCACCTGATACTGTCTGATTAGAACACCCAACTGCTGTATTTAAAGAAAAGGAAAAAAAAAATTATGAGTATTTTGTCACTGAAAGTAATGTGGAGTTATTTTGGAGATGTCCTTAGGAGAGAGAAGCTCCCCGACAGCAGCAGTTGCTGCACTCTCTGCTCTGCAGAAAACTCATGGACATAGAAAAGGGAGTGGAAAAGTGGTGTGTACCTCAGGTCATCAGAAGGGCTCTTTTTAGGTTACTTGGTGCTTTCCTCACAGCTTATATGGGCTTTTTTCAGGATATATGGTGCTCTCCTGCTGGGTTATACAGGCTCCTGTAGGGTGCGTGGCTCTTGCCCTCTAGGTCATAGGGGTTTTTTAAGGATATATGGTGCTTCCCTGCTTGGTTTTACCGAGGTGCAGGGGCGAGCTGAGCTCTTGCACTCCAGTGTCATGCAGATACAGTGGTGCCAGGACAGAAAAACTACAGCCACATCAGGTCCAAGCCTCCCAGCTGCCCCAAAAGCTGATTTTTGGGTGCTCCAGTTGCAGGGCAAGCTGGTGGCAGGTGCTGAGATGGGGCAAATGGAGTGGTTTAGATTCACAGAATCATAAACTCATCCATGTTGGAAAAGGCCTCTGAGAACGTCGAGCCCAGCCCAGCAGAGTTTTTGCTGTAAATCAGACCAGGTCAGGCCCCACCAGGGCTGGGCTGTGCTCACCACTGTGATAAGTGCACACGTGCTCTGCAGAGAGAGGAAGTTCACCGAAATCCATAAGTTAACTGGATCTTTTATCACTTTTAAATCAACAATGCACTGGCACACAACGCACTCCAAAGCAGTATAAATAATAAATGCAAACAGCAGCAATTTCTCAGTGCAGCGGGGTTTGGCTGGATCAGTATCGATCCCTCTTTACAACTACATATTGTCACAGACAAAAAATAAAACATTCCTTACTCACAGAGTGGTTAGTTACTGCCTGAAATAAATCAATATTAACCGGCCAAGAAACATAACCCATTAGGTGTGTTTAAAGTGAATCGGTCGATGTGATTTTTTCAGGAATTATTTTGGGGGGGAAGGGAGTTATTTACATTTCTAGGTGTGAGGAATTTGAGTCAAAGAAATCTGTGGCACTGATAACAAGCACTTCGTTAACTAATTAAGCTGATAAAGCAGCTCAGTGACTGGTATAGTTCACTGAAAGTTCAGATTTAAGCTGACCAGAAATGCAGTTCTCAGAAAAATTTGAAGAGAATCAATCAATTAATAAGGAAAAAATCTTGCTGAAGGAAGCATTTCTTTCAGCTGGGAACTAAGGAAGTTCTTTTGACTTTGAAAGATTTGAAACACTTGTAAAAGCTAGAATTAGGAAAACACTGAAACCAAGAAACTAATTGCAAGTGAAATACTTTTTCTTGATTTTATAATCCTGAAAGGTGAGCATCAGATTTTACTGAACATAATTCCTACAGACTTTTTTAAAAATTATTGTTATTTCAGACAATTCAACAAAAGCTGACGCAAATCTGCACAGCCTTTCTGGATAGCTGTATTTCCTTTTTTCCCCTAAAAAAAGGTCTGGTAAAAAAACTGGCACTGCAATTTAGAAGTGTTTGAATAAGAGAGAGCAGAACCTCGTGTTCCTTTCCTCCTGAAGTGTCCCTGTGCTTTGTGCTGAGGGTATTATTAGGACATCGCTGTCCTACAGGAAAAATCCCAAACTGAGCTCAGGCCCTTGCTGAGTGCCTTTGCAAAGGAAGACTTTCTTCAAAGCCCTTCAGAAGGGGGGATTGAAAACCTGGGAGAAAGGATGGAATTGAGGGGGAGGAGAGGACAAAACCCACCTTGTGGCAGAGCCACGTGCTCCCGGCACAGACAGGATGCACCTCCCTTAACGTCAGGTACCCACAAGCTGCCGTGTGCCTCGGATCCATTGGCCCCAGACTCACTTTATGATTAGTGAGAAGAAAAATAGACACTTCTAGGTTGAGGTTTTTCTGCCCTAAATTATGTGATAGATTTAGGAGAAGGAACCCATGCTGGGCCCGTTGATTGTGGAAGCAACCCAGAGTGGTTCTGCTCTTCTCCGTGTTTGGGACCAGGAGCAGCAGATGGAGCTGCTCTTTGCATCCCCTCACCTCTTCCTGCTCAGGCCTTTTATCTGGGAATGCCTTCAAAAGGCTCATCACCTCTGGCTGGGTTGCAGGCTATCAGCCAGAAAAACACCCAGACGTGACTGAAAGGCTTCGTGTGCAGTTGTAAGGAAGCACTTTCACTGGTTAATCACCCGTGCTGTGAGCAATTGTACTTTATTTCTGCTTCTAATTTTCCTGGCTCTGCCTCTCACCCTCTGGTCACTGCCCAGCAAGGGCTACCTGTCCTCCAAAACCTGTTCCCTGCACAGATACTGGCAGACAGATCAATATTAAGATATTCAAAACCTTTTAATTTTTTGTTGGATAAGCCAAGTGTACCAAAATACTAAATTCTTTTCTCCTACTGTGGAGCAAATGGCTGGTCCCAAACAGCCTCAGAGGCCTAGGTTTGGTCCTTTTCCAGATGCTAGAGGCACTTTTAGCACTCTGCCAAATGGCTGGAGCCCTTGGGTGTTCCATGTCAACGAAAACCTTGTACCTCAAGTAGGGTGAAGAACATACACCTTTTTCACAGCCAACCAGAAAATCCAGGTTTTTCATTTATAAGGTCAGCAAAAGCAGCAGGAGATCCTGGGTTAGGAGCCATTTCCCACCTTGTCCATCTTAACTGGAAGATGTCAATCGCAGAAACCTCTGAGAGCCACTGTGAATTCTGTTCTTCAGGTTTCATCACGCAGCCTCAGGTCCAGCCCACCCAGAGACTTCTTCTGTGGCACCAAGACAACCTGGTGATCCAGCACTGCCTCGGTGACGTGTCCCAGGAAGCCCCAAAATGTGATCCAGCCCTTTCCGTGGGGGTGTGAGGGGGAAATGCAAGGCGGGTGGTTTGCCAGCACAGACAACGCTCAGGATGCGAAGTGAAAGCAAAACCTGACTTGTAAAAGCCATCATGGAGCAAAACAGGCTGGAAATCCTGGTTTATCCCAACCCACCACAGGGGCAGCTGCAGTTCTGTGCTGCTCCACATTCAGCTCCACAGCAGATGGTCGGGAAGGCACTGTCTGGCTGCCCTGGGTTTGAGCAGCCTCCCAAAGTGCTTCCCTCCATTGCTCCCTGACCGGCTGCACAATCAGCACTGCCCTGGCAGGTGGTGGCCTGGTAAACAGAGCACTTGGACATTGCCTAGGGATGTCCTGGCACGTGCTCCAGAGTCCTGCCTTTTGGACAAATACCTTGTTTTTCTCACTTTTCTAAAGAGTAAAGAAATAGTTCAGCTTCTGTTTGGTGACAGTGGCCAAAGGGACACTCAAATGCTTCAGTCCATTGTTGCTTCTCTGGGTTTTGTGCCCCTGCTCAGTCACTGCAGGTGTCCAGCCAAGAAATGTCAGTGCTCTGGTAAAATAATTCTTGAAGCATGTGAGATAATGAGAGTCTTTGTGAACACGAATCCCAGACGTTCCTCCAACGTTTGTTCTCAGACACAAAGGTCGATGTGGAGTCCGGGTGGGAGGGAATCTCCCCTCTGCACCAGGGAAGGGAAACCAAGGGCCAAGGAGAGGAACAAGGAGCAAAGCAGTGGTGAGGATGCACCTGAACATCCCCTCCTGCAGAGATGGCCTGGAGGGACTGACCCCACAGGCTGGAATCAAACAGCCTGATGGTACTGGAGAAGCTTCGTCTCTGACCTGGGCAAAAGGGAACAAATGCATGAATGAGAGACTCGCCCAGTCTGCACAGTCCTGGGACAGGCTGACATCCAAACTCATCCCTCCCCAGGCTGGGGTGCGGGCTGAGGTGCATGGTTCTGGTTTGAGCTGCTCTCGAGCAAAGACGTCAGGCACGCTGGCTCAAGGCTTTCATTTTTTACTGCAATGCCGCCACCTGCCAAATCAGCTGAGCTGGGAAAACAATCTATAATTGACTACAGAGGCATGAGGTTATAATGATTTACTCCTTTTCTGAAGCATGCACATAACCTCTGCCAATTAGCCAAAAGTTAGAAAGATTTTTAATGACAAAACATCCAGAGGAGGAGGCACTTGGGTGGGGTGGGGGGAATTGTGACTGTGAATTACCAGAGTCCGAGCTGCAAGTCATGGGAGCTTGGGGTCTAATGATCAAAGAGGGCAAGGTACAGTGAAGAGATTTTCCAGTTGGAAATGGGAGGCAGCCTGGTGCTGGTTAGAGAGTTTTCCTTGCTGATTAGAGGGTTGGAGGCTTGGTGCTGTGCCCTTCTTTCCTCACCATCACCCAGCACCTACACATGATGCTGTGGTTCATGGCAGGCAGAAGCAGAGTTAGTAATGGACATCTGTCCTCTCCCATGGGAAATCTGGTGGCTGAGACCTGGGACAGTGCCAGGGCAAGCTCTGTGCTGGGACAAGACCAGCTGGCCCCAAGGAGCAGTGCCAGCATGGCAGCAGCCAAAGGGAGATTCTTATTAATGGGGCAGGAGAATAACTCTTCTCCACACAGCCTGAAGAGCTGAAGTAGCTTGGAGTGAGTATTCCCACACTGAACACAGATAGAAATCACTTGCAAGTGCCACTACCAGGGACCCAGGGAGGAGACAAAGGTCCTGCTTCTCTTCCCATCCCTCTCGCTCTCCTGTCCCTCACTCCCAGCTCTGCTGTCCTCCCTCTTCCTTTCTAGCTGCTGGACTCCACTGTGAGTGGCTTCAGGGAGAAAACTAACTTTGCCAGGAAAAAAAACGCAGGAATAGGTTATTTTCCAATGTCATGAGTTGAACTGGCTCAGCCAAACCTTGAAGAAAAGATCTGGGCTGGACTGCCTGGTGTGAGCGGTGGAAGAGGATCAGGTGCCCACAAAACCTCATGGAGATCTGCTGCTGTCATCATTGCAGAGCAGGTGGAGAAGAAGCTGGGTGAGGGCCAGAGAGCCTGTGGGTTCATCTCATTGGGGTCTGGTTTATATTTCTTCACAGAATCACAGAATGGTTTGGTTAGAAGGGACCTTAAAGATCACCTAGTTCCAACCCCCTGCCATGGTCAGGGGTACCGTGTATCCTGGGATGCAATTCCTAAAGAAGACTGAAGGAAAGCAGCTTTGCCATCCAAATCCAGATCCCTGAGTCACTTGGTGCAGTGAGTGCAAGAGAGGACCTGTCCGCTCCAGCGCCTCTGAGATCCCACTCTGCTGAACAGCCATGAAATCAATGGTCTTAGCTGGACATTGATTGGACCCAGTGGGTGTAAATCTGACCTTGACCCTCTTTAATCTTGATGGATTGGCCACAACTTCATCAGCACAGAGCTCCAAGGCTGGACTTTGGGAGCCTGGGTTTGACAGCATGTGCTGCATTCTCTGTTTTTCGGCTCCAGCTGTGCTGGAAACATAAATCACAGCTTTGCACTTCAGATGTTCACATCTCTATATATATGTAATAAGTAAAATATATAACAAATATTGCCATATACTCAGACTAGGGTACATAAAAAGGGAGGGATTCCAGCTTCTGGCCCTTCCACATCAAAAAATCTGCAGAATTAGGATTGATTAAATACAGGTGCAGGATCTTGACAGTGTGCAAAGTGGTGAGAGGAGTTCTGTGTGTTTGCTGCACCACACTCCCCACTTGGCCATGGCAGCCACTGCTGCCTCTGGCAGAGATGATGGAGACTTAAAGATCTGACGCACTTAGACAAGGAAAGGGAAATATCTGATGCCTTGTTCTCCTCATGAAATCAGCCCAAGCTTAAAAAAAGAGAAACCAAGCCAGCTACTCTGCTCAAGATAGGGAGCCCTGTCCTTCAGCTCTCCTGGCTCGGCATGCTTTTCACTCCACCTCTCATGTTTACTATCACGTTGGGCACAAACATATTTGTTGCTAGGAGGAGTCCTGGGCAAGATTAGCTATCTCAAGAGCCAGAGCACAGCAGGCTCCATGCACAGATTGCCTCAACTGGAAATTCAGGGCTGATGGGAGTGAGGGCTCGGCACCAGATCCACGCAGAGGAGTCAGGCTCTGGGCAGCACCACCGGAGGAGCGGTGTCAGTGAAGCCCACAGCCCACGTTCCTGCACCTCCCACACAGCCCACGGTAAGACCCGGTCCCGTGATGCCAATCCATGCAGGAGTCAGGTAGGCAGGAGGAGCCTTGAAGGGGAACAGCAACACAGCAGCCTTGGGGAGCTCTCCAAAGGCCACAGCTACAGAGCACAGAGCCCACGTTGAACAACCCTGCCCCGAGCATGGCTGCAGCAGCAGAGGAAGGATCTTGCCTGGCCACAGCTGGTGTCCCTCAGGCCTCCACACATCGAGCTGAGTCCCCTGTCCCGGTGCTGCCCTCCAGGCTCGCCCAGGGATCCTGGCGTGGTGTGATGCCCTCAGCCCCACCATGTGCCAGGCACATCTGGCTTCCCAGGCAGCCTGCCAGGGAACCAGGACTGCGCAGCTTTCCTGGGAGCAGGCAGGGCTTTGGATGCCCTGTTCCACACCAAATGCTTTAGGGGCAAGGCTCTGTGTAATGACAGCCAGACCCTATCTGTGCTGATGGAGGAAGGCTTTAGGACTCAGCTGGACAGAAGTTATTCCCTTGGCAGTAGGTTCAGGGAGAAAACACACGGAAGGGAAAGTAGGCAGCAGGTTGCCTCTTTGTCATCGCGTGAAAGAAAATTTGTATCGTACCCCAGAGGAATCCAAAGCCCTGTGGAACACATTTGCACAAGTTTTTTGTGGGTTTCTGGCTACATCCAGAGCGATCTGGGCTCATGGGGGGAGTAACTCTGCCCTGGCACAGCACCTTGGCCTTGGTTTTCTCAGGTGCCCGGCCCAGTGATGTGAGATGGTCCTCGCCTGCTGTTGTGTTCCCCAGCCGCAAAAACTCCCCTGAATTTCAAAGGCTACAGAAATTCCAGCCTCTGTTCCAAGCGTGTTTGTTTTCCTTGGGTCCCTCTCCCTATCTAATTTGCTGCTGTGTTTATTGGAAATAGGAGACGCATTCTTGCCGGAAGTGGGAAGCGCTGTGTTTAATGGAGCCCTCGGAGAAGGTTAGAGCAGGAGCGTTTCTTGAACAAACAAGCCTCACACTGCACCGTAATCTTCAGGCTGAAATGAATCACGGGCTCCAGATAGCGGTGGGGACTGTGACACGTGCAATTTGCATCAGACCTTCACTAAACAATCGTTCGGAGGCCGATGAATACAAAGGAGGCTTGGCTCTCATCAGCGTTGATCGAAGAAGCTGCTCACAGGAAAAAATTATTAAGCAACTACATGAGCAAAACTCTTTGTCTTCTTCAGCTGAATTGCTACTTTCATTTGTCTTTAATAACATGGTATTTGCTCACTCTCAGACAGCCGTTTGCAAGGTTGTTCAGATCCAAGGCTAATTTGCTCAGGCGCTTGGCTCTCCCAAAGTGATCGCTGAAACTCCTGGTACACACAGTACTTTTCATGAATGTTAAAGCATTTAAAGCTTTCTTTTTATTTCTTTTTTTTCCCTTGTCCGTGCCTTGAGTAAGTATTTACACCTAGTCAGAGACAGCACATAAACAAGTTAATGTTTCGACTGGGGAATGTTTTACACCTCGTTACACAGGTGGAAATGGGGCCTGCGCAGAGCAGGGCCAGGCTATTTCCAGTAGGTCATTTTCTTGTGCTGGTCAGCCCTTATTTTAGGCCAGCCCTGCCCCACAGAGGTATGTGCAGCCACCGCTGGGTCCTGCCTATTTCTGGGGGCTGCTGCTGAGTTTGCATCACACAAAGCCCAGAGTTATTTTCAACCCAGCTTTGGCCGCGGAGCAAAAGCAAATGGCTCTCCATGCACGGCCTCTTGTGGGGGCACCAGCTTGCAAGTCCCACCAGAGAAAGCTGTCACAGGTGGGTCAAGGGCCTGTCTGACCTGAGGCTGCCCACGGGATGACCAAGACTCATCTGATACTCACAGTCTGTCATCGCAGAAAGGAGAAAAACACCCAGTGTCACATCCCACCACATTTGGGCACCAGCCCTTTGAACATCAGGGTCCACAGCTGGTGGTCAGGCCTTGGGCTGGTATTTCTGGCCAGAGGATACAAGCCTGCTTTGAGTGGGTAATCTGTGGTGTGGGTTGTGGCCACTGAACAGCTGGTCTCCTTCTTCCTGCCTTGCTGGGAATGCGGAGAAAGCCTCGAGCCAGAAGGGATCGTTGTACTCTCTCCTCCAAGCTCCAGGATCCAGCAGACCCCATCTGTGTGAGGTCCAGCACCCAGGAACTGGTGGCATGATCAGAAAATGCTCTGCCTGGATCCCAGGAGATGGAGCATGGTCCCCTCCCCAGAGTGGTTTTAACCTTCACAGTTAAGGGGAATACACAAATCCTTTTCCCTGGCTGGCATTTGACTGGCCTTGCACTCCAGCACCACTTCTTGCTGTGGCTTCTCTGATAGATTAAAAACATGTTTAATACCTGTTTTTGTTTTGATTTTGTTCAAGAGAAGCTACTTATGAGCTACAACATCCTCTCCATCTTCTTCCTGATAAGCCAAACAGCTCGAGCTGTGCAAGTCTCGCCCAAGCCGTTTCTTTCAGCCCTTGTATCATTTTTGTGGCTGTTTTTGGCACCTTCCTCAATTTTTCAACTTCCTTCTGAAAACGTGGGCATCAGAACAGTACTCCATGTTCCAGCTTCGGGCTCGGCAGCTCAGACTCTGTCTAATCAGCAGGACCATTTCCAGTGTCAGTGCCTCGGAGGAGGGAGAGGGAGAGGGGGAGGGAGGAGGAATCCTTGGCAGCAAGCTGTGCTTCATCGAGGGCCCTCTGCTTTGGGATTCACACTCTTTTCCCAGCTACAGAAACCAGCCTCTGTCAGAGCAGATCTGTTTCCACAAGCTGTCTCCTCGAAGTGCAGGAAGACCTTGTCTTGTACCTTCCAGGACTCCCGATTGGGCTGCCCTGGCCTTCGGCTGGTTTGGTGTTTGCCTCTGCATTGTGCAAATATGTACACGGAAGGCCCGATGGCCACCCTTCACAAGCCTTAAAAATCAACATTCTGGCCTAATCCTGCTCTCCTCTGCCTCCTGGCTCTGTAACAGGTAAGCCTGAACAACCCTGAGTCTCAGGACACCATCCCGAGGCAAGTTTCTGCCCATCTGCGTGGAGGCTGCACAGCTCTCCAGCGAACACTGAGTTATTTATAGCAATTCCCATGTCCTCAGCAGCTCTCTCTTTCGAGGATGGTGTCACCGTTGCTTTGCTGCCCCTGTCACCACGCCAGGGCTGAGCTCTCACACCAGTTTCAAGCCACCCTGGCAGCAAAGGAACAGATGACTGTGTGGTTGTTGGCATCCCCGTGCCCACCAGGGAGGCAGGGAGTGCAAAGGTGCCTGTGCAAGCCATCTGCAGCGACAGCCTCTCCATTCCTCGCTGCTCAAGCAGGGTTTCTCATCGCAGATGGACAAAATCCCAAGGTCCCGTGCTTTGCTTTTGGCCCTGCTGCACTTCTGCAGCTTCTCCCAAACTCTCACCATCATGCCCAGGAGCTGATCCCTCCACCAGGGTAAAAGAGGCGTCATTGATAAATGATCTTTTTTATTCCCTGGGCCTAAGACTTCCAGGCTGCCATGCAGAAAATCAGGCTTTCCACAGTGCTACATATTTAATCAGTGCATGAAAAGGCAACTCATCCAGAAGGACAAGCAGAGAAGTTCCTCCCAACCCTGTCCTTGCGGCTGCATCCACAGGCAAGGCTGTACAGCTTTGCAAAGCAATAGATCACCCCAGGAGAGCAAGTGAAGTAATGTCTTATTGCAAGAGCCAGGCTTTTCCAGTGCTTTCCTAGAATGGAAAACACTTTCAAACTTAGTTTCCTGAACACCACCCTATTCATTAGTAAAGTCATGGATCACCTTCTGCTGCCCACCAGCAGGCAGCCACTTTTCCGTGAAAGCTTTTTTCTTTTTTCACAGTGGCCTCATTCTTTGAGTGCAGAAATAAAGCCTAAAATAGCATGTTTTGGAATAAATTCCCTTCCCAGCTACGCGAATGGGAATTTCAGGCTTCTCTCCCCCCACACCTTTGCTGTTCAGTCCGTGTTTCCAACGGAGCAGCCGGACCAAAAGGGGGAACTCTCAGCCCCAGGCCTGCATGAAGGGAGAGCTGTGGCTGAGACCTGTCAGGAGAGCCACAACCCTTCAGAGATCGCTAATCACAGAGCAAGTGAGGGAAAAGGTCAGATCCAGCCAGCTACCAGCATGGTCACCAAAGGAAACACTGAAGAAATAGGCCAAAAATGGAAAAAATCTTCAGGAATTAACCCAGATTTTAGTGCAGATTTGATATACACAGTTGTGAGTGACGGCTTTACCCACCGGAGCAATGTGAGATTTTCCTTTTGCCTCCCGTTTTCCCCACCTTTATGCAGCTGAGGAATGTGTTCCCCATGCTTGGTACCCACAGGTGCTCTGGGAACAATAGCAGCCTGGGCTGGATTCAAGATACGCCCAGAAAAACCATCACTCATCGCTGCTAGACGTTTTTATGGAGCTCCTCAACTTATCCCTCGAGTGTCTTACAAATATTAACATACAAATCCTCACACTTCCTTCCTCTAAGAGGCTGTTATTGCCTAGACTTTGAAAGTAAGGAAGCTAAGGCCGAGAGGTGAATAGACTGGCCGAGATCACTGAGGAAATGTGTGATCTTTGTGGTCTGGACACTCCTGACCAGCAAATCCTTAACCTGGCTTCTTGCCCATGGCAGATAAGGAAGGGGGAAGGTTTGAGTCATGATTTGAAGGAGGATATTCCACCAGCTTTACTGTCCCCTGCAGAGACCAGGGATGGTGTGTCACCATCCCTGTGGGGGCTGGTGGGACGTGGACCCCATGGGCATGTGGCAGGATGAGAGCTCTCTCCCTGCAGGCACCCCAGAGTTTTCTAAGGAACCCCGTGGAGAATCCTGCACTTTTATTTTTATTAGGACCATTACAAAGGCAGGTGCCTGTGGCCCATCCTATCCAGCCGGATAAAATTCAAGGACAACCTAATGAACCCCTCTGCATCCTCTGCAATGGTTTTGCTTTGTTTAAAGCTGGCATCAATTTAAAGTTCAGTATTTCAGGCTCTGCTCCTGCATCTTCCCCGAGATGACAAGTGAAGATGGCAGCACTTAGAGGAATTACTGGCTGGAGCACAACTCGGGCTGTATGATTTTCATTAGCACTAACAAGCATTAAGCAGCTGATGTCCTGCTCAGGAAAATGACTGTATCTCCAAGTATTCATCCAAATGGAAGTGCTAGGGGAACAATGGGCTCTGCAGCCTTGGATTTCTCAGCTCTGCAAAGGGATTTGACTCTCCCTGGGTTTTCCTGCTCTCGTTTTAGTGGTGGTGACATTTGATAACAAGCCTGTGCACAATTTGGAGTCTGCTTTTCCAGCATCCCCAGTCATGTTTCCCAGCTCCCCCAATCTGTTTGGTTTTTTATTTAAATGAGCCCATGGAACCTGAAGCTGAAAACTGTGTGCAACATATCACTTCGGTTTTTAAGATGATTTTTGGAGTCTCTCATCCCTGCAAGGAACACTGAAAAAGCAAAAAGCACCACAGCACCACACAGCCCAGCCCTACATAGTGCAGCCAGCCAGGGAGAGCACCCCCTGTATCTTGTTTTTTAAAAATAAAATTTGATGGAGGTGTTGTTTCCTCAGTTAATCTCAAGATGCTGTAAAGCCTGATTTACAGTTTTGGGGTGGTTCAAGGCTTCTGGGAGTAGCAAGGCAGGAAAAGGCCTGTGAATTGGCTTCTGGTGAGGTTGGGGAGGTGACAGGATGCTTAAATTGGACAGGGGCTGTTGCTCTGCCCTTGGCCGTGCCCATGTCCACCCTTCTGCCTGCTGAGGAACGGCTGGGGGCTGATGCAGAGGGGTTTATTGGGTTGACCTCGCCCCACAGCTGAGACAAGGATGCTCTGCTGACTCTGCCTGCCCCTGCAATGAAAGGTCTCTGCCCCACGGAGCAGAGTCCTTGGGGAGTCACTGCCTGCAGCTTGGCTGGTATTTCCCCTGCTGCAGGTGGAAGTACCAAGGAGACAACCGGACCAAGCGGGAGACAAAGGGAGGTGTGTTCACCTTTTGATCACGATGCTTAGTCCGCACATCTTGCACACTCTATTGGGTGCATTCGGGGGTCCCAGAAATGTATTAATTGATCTGGATTGAGTGAATTTATTGCTGACATCAGTGAAAATCAAAGCACTGCTGAACAGTGAGCACTCACACTCTTTGTGGTCAGCAGCCGTGGCAGGAATTCCCTCTGGTGCTGCTGCCCAGCCCATCACCGCCATCAGCCCTTGCCTCACCCTCAGGGTGAGGGCTGATTCCTGGTCTCCTGTGAGTGTGGGAAAGCCTGGTGAGTCTGGCCTGGTTTGTGCTCACAGCCCATCTCCGTCGTTGGTGTTCACCAGCAGCCGCAGCTCGTGCCGGAGTCCCGAGGAACGAGGCCACTGCACCTCTCCGAGCCGCCTGGGAGCTGCTGGATGGTTTTATCCTCTGTAGCCAAGCGAGCAAGAGGCCATAAATAACACCTCCATCCAGGGAAAAGGCAGGTGTTATGTGTAACAGGGGAATCCAGGCATGCTGGTGAGTGGGACTGGCTTCCGAGGAGAGACGGGAGAGATGAATAGTAACACATAGATCTCAGCTAAATGGCAGCCCTGAGAGGCAGGGCTTGAATCTGTATGCTTTTCAAGAGCATACCCTAAGAGGAAGGATATTTAGTGGCAGGCCAAGGGGACAGCAATCAAGAAACTGAAGTTTTTTCAGTCTGTCTTACTGTGAAAAATCAAGTCTTTGTGGATACACTGGAAGTGATGAACGCCGGGTGAGGAGATGCCTGGAGAGTCTGAGCACAGGCAGAGCAGCCAGGATGGAAACAGCAAGTTTGGCTTTGTGGTGAGTGGCTGGGGAGGGCTCATCAAGGGCTTTGATCAGTCATGGTAAAGCAATACTAAAGAAGCAGTCCGAGTACCAGGCTCTTCACATCCTACAAGCTCTTCCCTGCAAGAAAAATCAGGAGTTTAAGGTGCCGAATGAAGGTGAGGGATGGAGACAGGCAGACACCAGGGTCTTATGAGGGTGGAGCAAGCAGTGGGCTTTGCTGTTAAATTACCCTGATTTCCAGCTGCGCTACCAACTTTTACATGCCCTTGGACAATTCTTCGCCCCATTTTCCATGTGTGTAGTGAGGGTGAGGATGCCAGCTCCCTGAAGCTCTGCAGAAACAGGATCTATTCCATGTAGAACACAGACTTTGTGAGGCAGAGCAAGCAGAAATGCTGCTCTGCCCTCCATACACCCTGAGGGTTCACTTGGAGAAGGTGAAATCATGAAGCAGCAAGCATGGAAAAGAGAAGAAATCCAATATAACACATTTTTAAGACAAATACGTGATTTCTAAAAGCCATCAGAGGATGTTTAATGACAGACTGAACATGTCCTCTGTCCCATGCTGATCAAAAGACCTGAAAAAGCTCTAATCAACTGCTTGTGAGCACTTTTTTTTTCCTACTGTAAAAAGGAAATTTAATTAAAAATGGAGAGACAGAGACTCAGCTGACTCAGTGGGACCTTGGCCCCTGCCTCGCAGAGCACTTGAGGACATGTTTTAACTCCCAGCTGATGGCTCTGGAGAATCAGTTACTGGCTGGCTCCAGGATGGATTCCCCACTATGTCTGAGGGTTGTGCTCTTGGGGGATGGATTTAAGCACATGCTTAATCTTAAGCGTGTGCCAAGCGTCCTGTTAACTGAGGGTATTTCTGAGAAGGTCCTGGTGTTATTGTTTCTCCCTGGAGCCTGTCCCTGTGCTCATGTGAGCAGACACGTCACGACAGCCTGCAAAAGCAAAGCATTTTGAAATGCTTTTCCAGACAGTAAACTCAGGACAAATTTATTTGGTTTGAACAGTTTGGCACTGGTGAATGTAAACCTCTCCTGGTTTTTATTTCCCTCTGCTTTCCACTTTGAGCAGTATCAATGTCAAGCTGCTCACGGACTGAGCTCTCCAGTCCTTGGGCAAAGGAAGGCTGTAAATGGGTAAAGGTGTTTGCAACAGCCCAGGGCAGAGCTGGGCTCAGCACATCTTCACACACTGGCACTTCTTCTGGAGCCAGGATGGGTCCAAATTGTTCCCAAGTATCCCAAAGCACCAGCCCTGGGATAGCAGTGGCTGATGGCAGAGCTCATTTTGCTGCTGCAATATCCCTTCCCAGACCTTTAATGACTCCTGCCTGTCAGAGAGGACATAAATGGAATTAATAACTTGGACTCAACCTCATGAGCAAAGGACCAGCTGCTTGCTTGTGCCAGAGGAGATTGCTGGGGCCCTACAGCAGGACAGGCAACCTGAGGGAGAGATGGCAAAGGCTGCAAACAGCCTGCAGGAATTTCTCCCCAGAGTGGTGGTACTGGTGCCCTCAAGGATGCTTTAGTCCACTCTCTTGTCCTGGGATTGATTTCACTGTGCCAAAGACATGTTTAAATCCCATTTGTCCTGCAGGCAGCCAGTGGCTCTGGGACCCAGGGTGGGACACCAGCCTGCATTTTTGGGGGTCTAACTGGCAAATCAGACCACCCCTCCTGTGCTTCCTGCCTGCCCAGCTCGGCATTGCTCCCCTCATGAGCTGTGCTGCTGCTGAGCCCAGCATTCAGACCCAAACCCATCAGCACTGCCTGTTCACTGAGGGACACAGAAACGCCCTGCTTGATGGGGAATGTTATAATTAACGCTGTCTGTACACGGCTGAAATGTTAACGCTTCTATTAGCACACTTTTTGACTTGCTTTTAACACCACAGGTGGCTTTTCAAGAGCTCAGGCTTGATTTAAATCATATCCACTGCTCATTGCTTTAATTATGGAAATGGACAGAGCAAGGGAGCACATTTCTGGGTATGGACTCCCTTGAAAAGCGTGAGAGAAACAAAGTGGCATGATTTTATTTTCTGAGTGGATATATGGAGATCAGGGAGAGGACTGGGCGTGGATGACTTTCCACAGCCTGCCCTGGACCTTCCTCAAAGATTTGCCATGGGCATAAAGACAATCCACAACTCAGTGTTTTCCAGCAGTGCTAAACTGTGTTTGTGGTGGAGCTGGGGTAAGGAATAGAGAAATACAGAAATAACCTCATCCTTCAGCTCAGAGCAGAGGGCTGTGACCATGTTCCAGCCCCACTGTTGCTGACAAACCTGGGTCCCAGCAGGCTGGAAAGCTGAGGAGGTGCAGGACCTCAGCTCCAGCCCCCAGGCACAAGCAGGAGCCTCCTCTGGATCCATCTGCAGGGAGATAACCGGGCCCAAGGCTTCACTGCTCTGCTCCTGGCTGGAAACCCCAGGAGGAAACAAGTCCTCTGCCACGTCAACAATCCCCCATGTTACCTCTCATCTAAACACAGTGCTGGAGCTGCAGGGGAGGAGGTTCAGCAGGGAGCAGCAGAGCAGGGAAGGCAGAGCTCCCCCACCAAGGGACGAGGGAAAGGGGCTCACCTTCACTCTGAACCTCCAAACTGCTGCCATGAAGGAAGGCGTAGGGGTGCCCCCTTGCCTTTCCGTGCACAGCACGCAGCTCTCCTGCAGGCTCTCTGCGCTTTGCAGGGGCTGGGGCTGGAGCAGGTGAGGCCACAGCATGGCCAGAGCAAACCCCTGCGGCTGCACGGAGGGGCTGGAAGGTGGGACACCCCTGTGTGGCCATCAGTGCCTCTGTCCCCACCACCCCAGTGCCAGGGAGAGTCCCCTACCCTTCAGTGTCCGTGGGGTTGCACCCAGCCCCTGGTTTCCATCCCCACTCCATGCCTGCTCCATGAGGCATTTCACAGCTTCTCCAGAGCCTCCTGCAGCATTCCCCTCCATCCCCCCCTCCCTCTCACTCCTCCCCCAGCGCTGGACTTTGAGGGAAAGCCTTTCCCCCCTGTTTTTATCTGCATACCATTCATGGCACTCAGCCCTTGTGCTGTCATGCAAAACTGTGAGGAATGAGCCGGGTGATAAAGCAGAGGGAGCCAAAGCATGAAGGCCGTGAACCCCCTGGTTATATTTCGGAGCCATAAATTACACCCTTCAGCCACGGGTTAAGCAGGTCATTAAAAAGCAAAAAACACTGGGAAAGCGTTCAAAAAGCAGCACCCCTTCATCTCTCCCCTCCCTCACTGCACGGGAGGGAAGTCACAGCCCCCTTACCTGTGTTCTGGGATGCAGACAGATATGCCAGGTATTTTTGGCATTGCCTCAGCCGTGGCTGTAAATCTTTATTACTCTGGCTGAGCTGACAGCCTGCCAGAAAAGTTTGTTATGGGATAAACTGAGTGACCCCGGGGTGGGAATGTGGCAGGGGGGATGGCAGGGGCTGCGTGTGGCACTTTGGCTCTAGCTGGAAAATATCTCTGCAGTCCCAGGGCCATTCCCACAGTTTTTTTCCAAGGTAAGGCACTGCCAGAGTCAGGGAAGCACCATCCCCTGAGCAGGGATGTGGGGGAAGAGGTGACAGGCAGAGCTAACACAGGTAAGGACCAGAAAAGGCTGGTCCATGGGTACAGGCTGGTACTTTCCAGTGAGTTGGAACTTATAAATCATCTTGACAAAATAATTAAAGCATGTATATGCTGTGATTTATAACACTGCCTCTCGCTGTAGCACCCTAGACTGGAGTGACGCCGGATACAGGGATGCATCAAACCAAGGGAAAACCTGCCAGGGGTACAGCTCAAAAGGCTTTTCTTGCCCTTGAAAAGTGAAGCTCCAAGTCCAGAAGGACTCCAAATCAGCGATACTGCCCATTACCAGCGTGGCTGTGGGTTGGGTGACTCCACCCCAGCTGAGACCTGCTGAGATCAGTCTCCACCACAAGTCCCGACTCGGGGTCAGGTTGCCTGGCTGCACCCTCTGTGCTGCTTGAGCGGGAGCCCTGAGGAAGACAGAGTAAAACCTGAAGGCACAAACAGCCACCTCCTTAAACCCACGTGGCATTAAAGCAGAGAGAAAGCCTTTTGCAGAGGCAATTACACAAATGCACGCCTGGGTTGAGAGCTGAGCCTGACCTACAGCTCTGAGGGACGGGCAGACGTTGTTATTAAAGCTCGTCAGGACAGACCCCGTGCTGCGGAGGCCAGCTGAAAACATCAGAAAGGTATTTACAATTTGACTTTGCTCCATACCTCATGAAAGGGAGAAATAAAATAACATCAGCATCAGGACAGCCCTTTGGGTGGAAGTAGAGCACTGGCACTGGGGGTTTAGCAGGGAGGTGACCCAGAGGGTTTGGACAGAAGGGAATGGCTCCTTCTTCACGTGCAGGGATGAACCACGACGTCAGCTTTTATTTTTATTGTGGCTAGCCCAAAAATCAATAATCCAAAATCATTGTAGGAGGTTATTTTACCAGGGAAGAAGGGGGTATGTGGGATTTATACAAACTGTCAGATCTTGTCTAAGAGAAAAAAATGTAATTTCTCAGCAGCTTCATCTAGGCCGCCCTTTGAGGATGTTGCTTTTCAAAGTTTCCCTTTTTTTTTTGTCTAGACTTGATCAGTTCTGCAACGTACACACTCATTTCCCTCTCCCCTTCCAAATCATCTGCTGGTGACTGACATTTCAGTGGAGTGCCATCTTACTGGCATATAAATGAAGCTTTTCAGCATTCTTAGAAGGGGTGGTCGTCTTCTGAGATTCTTGGAATTCAAGTCGAAGATGAAAAAAATATTTTTTTTTTAAACCTGCAAAACTTGGGTTGTTTTTTTTCTTTTCCCCTAACAGATGCTCCATGCAAATGTTGAAATAAGTGTATTAATATCAAGCTCAGCCATCTGCCTAAATAATTTCTCAGAGAAAAAAAAATGCAGCGTAAGAAACATGAAAAATTAAAGCTGGGTAGCAGATTTGAACAGGGTATGTCCTGTCAGGCTGTGTGGACTGATGGATGAGGCACTCAGGGTGTGGAGCAGCCCCACATCCAGCAGAACTTGTGGTTTTCCCACTTGCTGCACCTTGCAAGATCACCCACTATCCCAGTAGTTTTAACTCCTGCAAGGCCAGGGTGCTGCTCAGTTTTCCAGAGTACAAAGGGCCTGATCTGATGCCTTAGGTTTTAACTTTTATATTTTTCAGATCCTGCATTGCCCAGTGTGTAACTCTGAAGTTTCTTGTAGCTCGTTAGCTGCTCTCCTAGGCCAGACAGACACAACAAAGCCTCTCCAAGCCTGGTATTCAAGGACACTCAGATCATCCCAGGCCCAAAGGTGTAAACTAGAGCCCCTAGAGAGGTGGAGAAATTGAAGAAATTACATCATTAGCTAAAGTTTTAATTGGTGAATTTATGCTGATATGCAAATGGACCAAACCTATAAAAGCGTGAAGAACTCGTGACTCGGGGTCCATCTTGGGGTCCATTTTTGGAAGTAGCCTCTGGCTTCCCAGGGTGTGCCTTTGAAGGACTTTCAAATAAATCCCTACCTTTATTCCCTTAATCCTGTTTAGTCTCTGTTTCAAGGCATCAGATCCAGCGTCCAAAGACCACCAGCTCAGCTGTCTGTCTGTCTGTCTATCTATCTATTTATCTATCTATCTATCTATCTATCTATCTCTCTATCATCTATCTCTGTAGGAAAACACAGGCACTGAGAAGATGTGAATCATCTGCCCTGCTTCGGGATGGGCTGAATCATATCCTGGGACCTCCGGAAGGCTTGGGGGGAAGGAGCCTCCCAAATATCCCAACCTTGCTGCTCAGTGGGAGGAAGAAGGTCAGAGCCCAGTGGGTGTCCTGCAGGGCCCTGGAGGATGTGGAGACCAAACCTTCTCCAGGAGTGAGGCTGGAGGCTGTTCCACCTTACTCTGTGCCAGGGCCCTGCCCTCCTACAGGGATCCTCCACCCTCAAGTGGGACGTGGCAGTGAGCAACCCACAACCTCTCCATTTCACCCCCAAACCTGCTGGGTCCCCACCTGCAGGTGCTGAGTGAGCTGGGGAGCGCAGGGGCACTGCAGGGAGGGTGTAGGGCGCTGCCCACACCAGGCAAACCTCCAGCAAGGCAAAGCCTCATTAAAAACCATCCTCTGCCCTTTCCAGCTCCAGGAAGCAGAGCTGCTGGTGGAGCCCCTCGGGATGAGCCCAGGGGAGGGGACCAGCTGCAGGGCCTGGCAGTGTGGGAGCACCCTGGGGCTGCCTGCCCCCAGAACTGGTGCCTGCACTCCACAGGGCACCTTCTTCCCATCCCTGCCTCTGCTGCTGGTGTCTCCCAGTGGGAAGAGCTGGAGGAGTGGCATTGGTCTCCTGTTCCCAGTGTGCCTCCCTCCACATCCCAGGGTTTAGCATCACACACCTGTCTGAACTCCTCCTCGATGGCACTGAAGTGAGGATGGGGAGAAATGCATCAGCCAAGGCAATACAGGGAGTTGGATTGACTTCCAAAAATCCTCTCTCTCTTCAAACAGAGATGGGAGGAAGCAACAAATGAACAAAGGGACTTTTCCCACCACCCTCTTCAAAAATTCCCCCTTACAGAACATTTTGGGGGTTGAGCAGTGGCCATAAGCAGCCTTTGAGCTGGAGGGTCTCCCCCAGCCTCACGCCAGCCTTCGGAGGAGATGGTGGAATAAAGCCCTCACCCACAGTGCCCCAGCAGAGATGCCCATTCTCTGCCCATCCCATTACAACGACACAAACCTGGACCTAAATCTGGTTATTCCAGTGCTTGTTTGGGTTTTTACACTAAAAAATAAAGCTGATTCAGGGGGCATGGGAGTGGAGCTCAGCACCAGTGGCTTGGGATACGGTGCACCTCCTAAGGGAGGTGGAGACAAAGCCAGCCTTGGTGGCCAGGTCCCTGCCAGGAGCTTTATGGATGGTGCTTGGTCCAGAGGGGAAACCCTTGGTGCATTTTTGGCAGCTTGGACACAGCATTCAGGAGGCTGATGAGGCACTAAGGAGCTCCACTGGGCTTGGCTCCCAGGCTGTTTTCCCAGCTTATTTTTGCCCTGGATCATAGTTCCCAAAACATCCATCCACTCTCAAAGCCTGGGCAATGCTGCAGGGGGACGATGTGCTCGGCTCGCTTTGGGGAGGGTGTTGTTTTCCCAAGTAGAGGTGAGACTGTATCCAAAATCTTCACCTGACTGACCTTCCTGCTGTCCCAAACAGGGCTGCAGGGTCCTGCCTGCACGTTGGGAGTGACACTAGGCACCTCCTGTGGGGGAATTAACTGTTCTGGGACAGCACACATGCCACGGATCACGCTGTGGATGATCCAGGCTCCAGCTCTGGCCTTGTTTAGGTGAGTGGTATGGGCACAGCAGATGAGCATTTAAGATAAAAGCCCTCAAAAGCCAATATAAAAAGGCTCTTCCAGGACTCTCCTTGTGTGAGGCCAATGCAGTGAGCTACAGCAGCGTCCTCAGCAAAGTGAAGCTGCAGCTGTTGACCCGTCCCTGCTCCCCAGTGCCCAGTGCCAAGGGCAGAGCAGCGAGACCCACGGACCTTGCTGAGGTCAGAGCTGACTGCATTGGCAGCCCCTCGGTCCATTAATTGCCAAAATACCAAGGCACAGTCCTGCCCACATCCTGGTGACTGCTACCCCACGTGAGGTCTCACCCTCCAGAGGGAGGAGGCAGCTCCTCTCTCCCAGAAAGGGAAGAAGCAGAGAGGGTTTGAGGGATGAGAGTTCACACAGGGGCCTCAGTGCTGTGCCTCCAGCTGGAAAGGGAGTCCAGCTCTGCATTCCCACCCCAGCCACATGTGCTGTCCTCCCCTGTGGCCTCTGTCCTGTGGAAAGCCCCATCCCACCTTCTTTGCTGTCAGCTGCAGAACTCTGGGGTGACACCAGGGCTGAGAAACACCAGAGATCAGAGAGGTGACAGGAGCAGCAGGGACCAGCTTTTATTTACTGCAAGCCCAGGGAAAGGGGAAAGATGAAGCTTTCCTGCCAAAGGAATTTTTTAAATTAATTTTTGGGGGATGTGAGGTGGACCATTAAAGAATTTCCCACCCTGTGTGCAAAGGAGATGAGAACTTATGTCCCACCCTCTGGGTCAATCTCAAAGCAGGCAACCACAGCTGCCATTCAAAACCATCCCTGGGGTTTTCCTTGCACCTGGAGCCCCTTCCCTCAGTCCAAACTGTTTCTCACCCCAGCATGGACAAGAGTGATTGCTCATGAGATAACAGCATGACCCAAGAGACTCAGCCTCTGTCTCAAAGTCATGTAAAAAATCTCCCCTGCGCACTGGGGTTAAACCAAACCACCCTGGGCTCAGACAGAACTGGCTTTTATCAAATATTAAGCAAGTGAATATAATTTTTTCCCCCTCATTTGGGGCTTTCTTGATGTCTGGCCATACAGGTCTGTTTCTCTTCCATTAGTGTAGGGAAGAAGATGCCTAAAATCAGCGCAAAAAGCACTTTCCAAGTGAGAAGCCCTGGGAAGGAGAATTATTTCAGTGCCAAAGCTGCGACATGGTTTGCTCCACTCACCCCAGATCCACACCATGAAGCCCCTGGTGTTGCTCAGTGGGTCAGCACTATCCCTATGAGTCATCCTGACTCCTTTTTCCTGGAGCACAGGCAAGGGCTGCCCGGCTGGAAGCAGGAGAGCACACACGGAGCTGCAACAGGACCAAACATCCCCTCTAACATCATCAGCAGGTGACAGATTTCTGGTTGCTGCCTTGATTTCCCTTTCCCCATCACCCCTTTTCCAGCGTGGCTCCAGTCCTTTCACTCTGTGTTTCATTGCATGTGGGGTTTCTTTAAAAGCAAAATAAAAAAGCACATTTTACACTGCTCCGCATACGTAAAAATAGAAAAGGGAGCCTTGAACAGAAGCTGCATTATGTTTGGAGCAGGTTCCTCCTGCCAGGCGTGACGTGATGCTCCTTTCCAAGCCTTGGCATGTTTTAGGAAGCGTTCATCCTTCCTGCAGGCACTCAGGGTAGCTGGGGCCAGAAACCCGACAGCTCCACTCACAAATCCCTGTGGCAAACCTCGTGGGCAGCCAGCCAGGGCATGAATCACAAGCCAGGTTCAGGCTTCCGGTGGGATTGAGGCTATTTTTGTCCCCTTTTGGCTAATCCAAAAGAGGAGGTGTCCTGCTGCCTCTGGTTTAGCCTCTGGTTTAGCCTCTTGAGGACAGATCCCTTTGTCCGTGGCTTCCAAAGCCTTTAGAGAGTGGAATGGGTGGGTTTATTATCCCAGTAAAGACAGATTGAACCAGGCACATCTAAATCCAGCCCATCATGAGGTGACCATGGAGACCAGAAGCAGCATTATTTTCTACCTTGGGCTCACAGTCCCTTAAAGCCCCCAAGTCCCGAGGGGTGTGACAACCTGTGTGGACACCTGTGGATGGCACTGGGTGCTCAGTGGCCAAAACCAAGTGTGATTCACCTGGCGTCTTTTGGACACCCTCTTCTTGGCACTCATGAGATCTCCATGGCCTGGCAAAGGGAGCTGAGATGATGAAATCCCACCAGGGCGTCCCTGCCCCTGTGCCTGGGAGAAGCAGACGGAGGTGCCGAGGAGCCACCCTGACACCAGCCTGTTCCCATCCCCACGCAGGAGAACAGACCCACCCAGGGACAGCACCTTTGCAGAGCCCCGTGCAAAGGAGAAAAGGAGGGACAGGAGGCACAGGCAGCAAAATATCTCGGCAGAGCTCTGGACTTTTGAGCACACAAACTGTCAGGATATTCCCGAGCACTTGGATGCATAAATGTTAAATAAGCTGCAGCGAGGAGGAGAGAGATGGCTGTGCTGTCGGCAACCTGGGGCAGGGAGCGAGGACTTGGCCACTCCACACACCCCAACACAGCCTGGGACCAGGCACAGAATGACCCAGGGCAGCACCGAGCATCCCTCGGGGGGCTCTGCTGTCATACAGCGGCTCCTTGACAGAGGCTGGCCCTGAGGTTCCCTGCTTGTTGTCCGGGCTGAGACACTTAGCAAATCCCACGTAGCTAATTACACCCCGGTTCAATGCCTCATAGCCTCTGGTACTGTTTCTTACGTTAATTAGCAGTACCCAGCAGGGAGAGCACATCCCCAGCACATCTTGCTTCCCCCTGGCCACGAGCAAGGGATGGAGGCTGCCGACGGGAGCTCTGCTCCACGTCCCACAAGGATGAGAGAGGGGGACACGCTCCACCACACAGCCGGGCTTGCTGCAGACATTTCCTTGTGTGGCACCAGAAGCAACTGGTAGAGAATGTCCCTTGTCGGGACCTTGCACCCAGCAGGAAAACCCATGAGAGGGGGCACGGTGTGGGCAGCTGGCTGAAGGAGGAACAGACATCCCTTCTCCTCAGGCCAAGTCCTCTGGCCTGGTTCCCTATGGCACTACACGTGGCAGTATTTCCTGTGGGCTGAGTGGCTCAGAGCAGCTTTAAGGACCTGTCTGTGCATTAATTTCATCCAGACCAATCCTCCCCTGGCCCTGTAAGGGCCAGCTCAGCTGGCAGCATCTGAAGCCTCTTGACAGCATACAAAATCTAAGCAGCACTTAGGCAGGCACAGGTGGGGGACAAGCAGCCACTGAGTTTGCGGCAAAACCATTAAATCTTGGCTTGGGAGGAGGAGACTGGAGCAGGCAATCTCCAGCTGGCACCGTCCCAGCTGTGCCTTGGCACTGAGCACGCAGCCGGTGGCATCGCAAGGGCTTGCACACAACTGCAGCTGTGAAGCAGAGGTGCCTGGAGCCCAGGTGGGCTGGAGAGCCAGCAGAGCGAGAGTGGGTCTCAGCTGCTGCAAGCTCACCTGCAGAGATGACTCCTGAGCGGTCAGAAGGGGTTGGATGTGCCTCGTGGGGCACCTGCAGCCAACACGGCTCTTCTTTTGGCCAGGCACAGGGGCTCGGACCCAGGTCAATGGGCTGATCGCCTCAGGCTGCATTTCCAGAGGAGAAAATGCAAAGGGAAGTGTGTGGCAATGGTACTGACCCCAAAAAGGCCTGGGGAGGCAGAGGGGACCTGCAGAGTGCCAGACTGGGGAGCAGTGTTCCCATGAAAGCTGGAGAGCAGCAGAGCAGGGAGCACTGCCCTGGGCCCCTCCTCTCCTCATCAACAGAAGAGCAGCCCCCGTGTGTGACCGCGGGTTCTCCAGAAACCTCCGTGTGTCCCCTCGGTGAGCAGAGGCGAGGCAGGCTCTTTCCCTCCACACCACTCCTCCCGCGGGGCTCTGCAGGGACCTGACTGTTTCATACCTGGTAAAATCCAGCCAAACAGCTCTTGGGGTGTTCCTGCAAGGTGAAAAATCCCCAAACTGCAGCCTGCAGCTGGTTGAAACCCACGGACACCCCCAGGCACCCGGAGCACGGGAAGCTGCTGGGACACCCCCTCACTGGCAAAGATGCCAGCTCCTGCCCTGGCTCCCTCTCTGTCTGGCTCAGAAAGCTGCCGTTTGTTGCCTCTGTTCACCCCACCCCACCGATTCTTTTCCTTTTCTCCTTGGATTAAACAAACCCCGCGGTGTTTCCAGCATGACTAATTCCGTAATGACAGCAATATCCCCTGCCTCCCGTGCAGCCCAGGAAGGTGCCAAGCGCCATAACGTGCTGGTACACATTGCTATTGCATAATCAGCTGGATCTTCCTGGGGGAAAATGAGCTGAATTAGACACTCTCCTTTGCTGGAATAGCAGGGACCAATGGGGATTTCCACGAGGGAGATGGTTATAAAAGGAAAATCCATATGATGCTGCCTTGAAGAACTGCAGTTGTCTGACAAATGCCAAAAAGGAGCCTGTATCTCTCTCTGACACACATTCAAGTGGCTGTGAAAGTGAAGGGGCTCTTTTCTTCAGCCCTGCCATGCTCCATACGCTGCTGCTCTCACCCTCTGCGAGGTTCTGTTCATTTCTTCACTCGGGGGCTGAACCTACGGCAAAGGCTGCAGCAGGGTTTCTTCAGCAGCACCGGGACTGAGCTGAGCTGAGCTGACACGCGCCCCATGGATGCGTTCCTCAGCCTGGGATGCTGAAGGAAAGCCTGGGACCACCCCTGGGGAGGCTGAGTACAGGCCCCAGACTCCTGCTGGGACCTCAGCACGGTGCTCTGCCCCTCGGACACGCCAGCTCTGCGAGGAGGGGTGGCGATGTGAGATGGTGTGTGGCGTTTGGCTGTCACATACCAGAGGAAAGGACTGGCTTAGTCTCCATCCCATTACCCCAGAGCGGTTTTGGACAAGCAACCAGGTAAAGAACTGAATTAATTATTCTGCTTTGGCAAGGAAGATGCTGCCCATGAGTTCTCACTGCTGATGCATTGCCATGGAAATTTGTGGCAGGAGGGAGGAAATCTCACCTGCAGTACTTCCAGTGTAATTCCCTCCTTTGTGCCCGAAATTAAAAGCCAGTGACTGGAAATGCAGCCGAGAAAGGCTTTAACTTGCAGCCGTTAAGTGTTGAAAACTGACGCACCTGATGATGGATAGTGAAACATCTCTTTAATTTCATTGCTCTTGCCAGCAATAACAGCCTTTGTTGGCTCTGATCTCTGGGCTGGCTCTCCTGAATTGGGGGCAGGCAATTCCCCATCCCCTCCTCCAGAGACTGAAGCCTCTGGGTACAGCCCTACGCCAACATTCCCGTTTATCCTCGCAGTGCCTCTCTGCTCATCTGCTAGATTTCCCTGACTTGGAAGCACTAAGCCCTACCCGGGATGTCGGAATGTTCCAGACGACTCTGTTTGTTATTACTAAGTTTCTATACGTGTGTGAAAGTCCCTGCAGCTCCCCGTGAAATGAACCTCCAGAGGCAGATCTTGTACTGCTTCCCTTGGCTGCCTTCCTCCCCTCTCTGCAGAGCACAACACCAGCGGGTTTCCAGCAGCACGTAGGGGCTGAGGAGCAAAGAGGAATCAAATCAGCTTTTGGGACCTTTGCTTGCTTGTGAGCAGAGGTGTTTTCTAAGGGATGGCTGAGCTGTGAATTGGAAGTGTTTCCTGCACTATTTCCTGCCCACCAGAGTTATTGTTTGTAGCCTGAAGAGCAGTTTGCTCACCTCGGTTTTGTTTGGGAGACGAATGTTGGTTAGGACATCATCCAAGTCAACCCAACACTCACATTTAATAAGATCATCCTGTGGTTCTCAAATGCTTGTTGAACCCTGCAACCTTTTTTAAGTATGATCTATAGAATCATAGAACCATGGAATGGTTTGGCTTGGAAGGGACCTAAAGATCCTCCAGTTCCACCTCCCATGCCATGGGCAGGGACACCTTCCACTACCCCAGGTTGCTCCAGGCCCTGTCCAGCCTGGCCTTGGACACTTGCAGGGATGGAACTTCAACAGCTTCTCTCAGCAACGTGTTCCAGGGCCTCACCACCCTCACAGGGAAGAATTTCTCCCTGACATCCGATTTAAACCCACCCCTTTTCAGCTTAAAGCCATTAAGGAATCTTACAGAGAGCAGACAGTGAAAGGCAGAACAAGCGGACCAAGCTCAGAGCTGGGACGAGAGCTGAAATCACAGCTCCCAGCACGGTGCCTTTCCTGGTGATTCATGTCAAAAACAGGAGGACAAGAAGGTTTTTAGTGGAATCTTTTGTTTTCCTGTGGAAACAGCAGCCTTCCCAGCTTACCACCAAGGCTTTTATTTTTTATTACTCTTCAGCTCAGCCAGGCTGGATGAATTGTCCCTCAGTGTAAGTGCCAGTGCTGCTGTGCTCTCGGGCAGCTGTGATCTACAGCACAGCAGTCACCCAGAAGGAACCGAGGGAAGACCTCTTAGCTTCCTCTCCCATAAACAAGTTTTCCCCAGGTTTTGGCTTTCACACATCCAGAGGGCCATCACCATGTGGGGTTCACAAGCTCTGCCCCATGTTCCTGACGTTCACTTCCTCAGCTCCTGAGCCGGACTTGCGTTGTGGATGTAAAATCCCAGCTGGGTTTGGATAGGTACGTTTACACCCTTCCCTGCTGAAGGAGGGGATGGTTAACAGGATGGCTGCCTGGACAATGCCAGGTGGTTCTCACACAGACTTACCCCTTCCCTCTCACAAACGGCCCATCACAGGAAATTGGATTGACCTCCACTTTATTTATAGTCGCCATCTCTTTCTCTGCCTTGTCAGAGACTGATGACTGCTCCCAGTGTTTGCCATCCACCCAGACCTCGAGGAATACTGTAAGGCTCTTTGGAGGGATGCAATCACAGAGCTGTGGGCAGTTGGCCAGATTAATTCCTGATTACAGTGTAGAATATATGGCCAGTGATTTCTCAAATCACACAATCAGCTTCTTTTAGGCAGCCATAAAATATAATACTGCTCATATAATGACTAAAATCCACCTACAACACCAGGAGGATTTAGTCCCTTCTCCTAGGGTTGGCTCTCCATTCCACTGACCTTCCTCACACTCCTTTGGGTTGAAATCCCCCTCCTTGCACCCAGGGGACCCCCGTGCAGCGTTCAGGATGAAAACTTCCAAGCTCTCCATAAACATGATGGAAACGCTCTCCTGATTTTGAAAGCCAGGGTAAATCCAGGGTTTTCTGGCACATTTTTCCGCTGTCTCTTGCTGACTTTGTCACACTTTGTGGGCTTGCTTAGATGAGCAATTAATTGGTCGAGGCAGGATTGCCTGGGAAAAGTCAAGTGAGAAATGCCTTTCATAGAACATCAAGCTGGATTCAGTATTCAGAATCACGGGAGAAGTGCTGTTACAGGACATATTTCCATGGTAAGCCAAAGGAGAAAAAAAGTGATGAAGATGAACACTGAAGTGAGCTGGTTTATACTGGCCAGCTCTGGTGGTGGGGGATCCTCGCCAGAACCTGAAATGTCAATGCCACTGCCACCTCTGCAACCTGCTCTGTGCTGTTGGACCCCTCAAGGTCCTGAAGGAGTAAAAGCCCTGAAATCTCCCTTGGTGAGCTGTCCTAGGGGCTGCCTCTAACAGGCAGACCTGTTCCCAAAGGATTACAGCCCGGATCTTTCCCAAATCTATCCCAACCCAGCAGCTCCCCAGTTCAGGAGCTGTTACAGCTCTGAGCAGCCCGTGGTTCTGTCACAGGAGGTCTCCCCCAAACTGTGGCCACGCAAAGCCCCTCTCAGCATGCTGGCACTGCTCCACGTCCCCACTGCAGCCATGGTGGCACCCTGCCCGCTCACAGGCATCGTGCCAGTGTCCCCAGCCCCTGCTGCCAGCCTGTCACCGGGCAGGGGTCCCTTTGTGGCCCCTCCAGCATGTCTGCATTCCATGCCAGTGGCCAGAGAGGCTTTCTGAGGCCTCTCCTTCCCCCTCTGCCCCTCTCTCAGCACGCAGGATGCTCGCACACAGGAGGAAGCATATGTGTGGTTTGGAGGGAAGCAGCGTGGCACCGCTTTTGGACACCTCCCTCGCCCGACACCTTTCCTACCTCTCCTGCCCTTTTATTCCCGTGTGTGGTTGGAGAGCAAAACCTCGCTGCAAGCCAGGCTTATTTTTAGAAGGCTGCACAGCCAGAGACACCCTTTCACTAGCCAAAGCAAGAGGACACCAAATGGTCCTGACCTTTCTCTCCAAGGCCCCATGTGGGGCCCGTGCATTGAGCAGAGTGCGGGGTGGAAGCAGGGAAGGAAGGAATTTGTGTGTGCTTACTTGGCCGACTGCCCTCGCCTGGGGCTTGGGTTTATATAAAGAAGATGAGGACACCTCAGAGGGATGAAGGTTTGTTGGCCATCACAGGGCTGGGAAGCTCTGCTGACAAGGTCACGGGCTTGAAAACGCTTTCAAAAACCTCCCCAGCAGATCTCTTGGAAATGCTGCTCCTCATCTCTCCCAGGTGCTGAGCACTCACAGTGACTTCACCTAGAGCCTGTGAATTTTTCCGTGTTCTTACGACACCCCAGTGCTGCAGCAGGGGCTTGATGCACTTCCTCATGCATCTGAGCCACTATTTGAAAAAAAAAAAAAAAAGCAGAATAGCAAGGGGTTGATCCCTGCTTGCAGATGGGAGTCCTGAGAGGCATAGAAAAGGAGTCCCAGATTTGCTCTGCCTTGTGTAGACCCTCAGGTGTCTTTCCCTTTATTTAAACCCAGTCTCATCAGGCTTGGTGCTGTGACCATTTCCCTGGGGAGCCTGTTCCAGTGTCTGACCACCCTCTGGGGGAAGAACCTTTTCCTGATACCCAACCTAAAGCTCCCCTGACACAGCTCCAGCCGTTCCCTCGGGCCCTGTCACTGGTCAAAGAAGAGATCAGTGCCTGCCCCTCCTCTTCTCCTCAAGAGGAAGCTGCAGACCGTGATGAGGCCAGGTGTGGTCCCTGCTTTTGCAATGGCTTTTGGAAACAGACCACCTGCCATCCCTTGGACTCACAGCTGTGTAGTGGCACTTTCTCAGTTAAAGTGACACTTCCTGCACAAGGAGCAGGGCCCTGCAGTGCTCGCTGCTGCACCAACATTAAAAAAGGGAAACTCTGGCTCCAACAAACTTGCAAGATGATTTTAAGACAGGAGTGAGCACGCAAGTGCAGGTGAGCAGGGTAATGAGATGCCTGCTGTGCCTTTTCCCCTGGCTTTGTAACCTCTTCACCCATCAAAGCCCAGCAGCGAACACCCCGACCACGGGCACAGCAAAAGGCTCAGACGTGTTCTGCAGCTCGGATAATTGATAAAAACAGCCCTCTCTCTGCCCCAGCCCTGGCTTGGATGTGACAGCCACGCCAAGGGGGCCTTTCACGTGCCTGGAACTGCTGCAGACAATGGGGAGGCCGGATTCCCGGGAGGGCAGCCGGAGAAGAGGAGGAGTTGCTGCTTCATGACCCATCAACTCTCCAGAGCATAAGGACGCCTTTGTTTGCTTCTCCTTCAGCCTCCTGTTACCCAGAGTGGGAGAGGCAGGAGACGGCAGAAACCTGGGATTTTCAAACATTTTCTGAGTCAGATGCAGTGGGAGAGGGGGAGGAAAGCGTTCCCACACCCAGCCAGGCTGAAACAAACAGGCAGCGCCTGCCTCGGCCCAGAGCAGCCACCTCCCCTGAAAAACACCAGCGCCCCTGCAAACCCTAAGGAATTTGGGGTCTGCTTGGTCATCTCCCCCAAAATCCGTCGGGCAGCACCGTGCCTGGAGGCAGCATCACCCACGGCCTCGTGCTAGTGGGGCATGGTGATGGGGGCTGGAAGTTTTCCTCCTGGCAGCCAGGGATGTGCAAAGTGCTTGGCTTCCACATGCCCAGGCCCAGCCTGCCCCAACCCTGAGCTCAGGGTGTCTCCTCATCGCACTGCCCCTTCCCCAGCTGGAAAAGTTTTCCAGCCCCAGGATCTGCTCTGAGAGAGAGACTCCCCAGCAGATTTACACAGAGGTTTGTCATCTTGGGGATTTTTTCCTCCCCAAATTACTTCAGATAGAAGTTTTAAGTCGCAGCACCTGCCCCTCCCTCCTTTTCCTCCTGTGCCATTGTTGTATGGGACTGGAATTACCTGAAGGTTGGGTTTCCATCCAAACACGAGGAGGAAGAAAGCAGAAATGCCATTCATTATCTCCAATTGATTTTATTTATCAGGTATAAAGGAGCAATTGGAAGCCAAACAGACATGTGGGCAAGTATGTTCAAAGGGGCCGCTATCATTTAATGGGTGAAATGATAAGGAGCTTTAGCATGAGGTGATGCTGGCAGAGAACTCCAGGATCCTTTTCCCAGGCCAGAAGGAAAAGCTGAGGACAACTGCACTGACTTTGGCTCAACCCAGTCAAATATTGCAATGACTGTTTTTAACTTGCAGTCAGCTTGAAGGCAGCAAAAGCAGCTCCAAACCTGAAGGAAAGGATCACATGCCTGAAATCTTGCCTGATTTTTTTTCCAACTATATCATCTAGTCTAATAAAAGACAATAGCTCCTCCTCCCAACCTTGCCTTGCTCAGAGCCTGAAAACACCAGAGCTCCAACAATTCTCCTGTAACAAAGGGAATGAGTCATTCATCAAAGCATGCGTTTGGAAAAAAAAATGTATTTCTGCATATTCATTTATTCTGCTATTTAGCTAAAAAGATCTGGTTTACCTGTAGAAAATGATATTAAAAAATAATTTTAAAAATCAACAAAAACCCCAACAAACCTAATCAATGGCTCTTGAAATTCAAAGTCTGGGGGCAAGTGGCTGAAAAGATATTTTTGGGCTCGAGTAACATAATTCTCCAGGCATAAGCAGAATAGAGAGAACAAAGGACTTGCCGAAGGACTGCAGCTAGAGCAAGCTCTGGGGAAATCATTTCAGCAGACGGATGGATGGAAGGACACCCAAATGTCAGGAAATGGCACCCAAAGCCTGACAGTATCCAGATTTCCTGAGCACGCCGGGCAGTGAGGAAGCTGCTGCCATTTCATACCGCAAGTACGGATTGTCTGCGTACAGGAAAAGAAAGCCACGTGGCTTGAGGCATTTTCTGGAGTGACAGAGATGTGGTGGCCACCAGGTGGGCACGTTGTCAGCTGCAGAGGTTCAACAACACTCCAAAACCCCTCTTTAAAATGGCCTCTAGTCTGCAAGGCAAGCAGAATCTCTGGCTTCAAAGACATTTTCCCGGATCTTCATAAAGATTTCATGTTTTTTAAAGCGGGATCTGTGCTGATTGGTACCTCTGAACACCGGGAGGTGCTCCCAGGGCCAGCAGAGCCTGGAACTGCAGCAGTGCAGAACATCCCTCCTCCAGGCTGAGGCTGCTGCTGTGTGAACAAGGTGTCTTTGCCCCAGCACCTGACGAATAGTGGGGTTTTGGTAGCTTCAGTGAATCTTAATTGCACCCATCCAAAAGTAGTGACCTCAGCCCTGCCAGCCATAAAACACTGCTCACTGCTTGGGCTTAATGGTGTGTGGCCTGCCAAGGAATCTTTTTTCTCTCCCTTTCAGAGACAATCTGTGGGAATTTATTGGCTTTTTAAAGCTGTCTGATCTTTCACTGAAGGAAACTAATGGAATATCAATGACACCAGGTATTTGTCACAAGTATCATTTATGGAGGAAATATGGGCCTGGCTCAGGAGGGCTCTCCTGCACGTGGTTTACCAATTCCACACACAGGTCCAGGCAGCAGCTGGGATCAAACCCAGGCTTCTCTGTGGCTGCAGGCTTATCAGCCACTACCAAACACAGGAAAGCAAAGCCCATCCCTAATGCAGTTGACTAATTCAATTTAAAAACCCGATGAGGGCAAGGCAGCTTGAATTTTCATGGGAGCTTTAATTTAGGACGACACCTTTGCAGCTGGAAGGAAGAGCCTTTGGTTGATTTTAAGCACATTTTCAAAATAATAGGTTAAAAAAAAAATTTAAAAAGATGAAAACATTCCTTTTCCCTTTTTTTTTATTGGCATCTCCATTTTTTTTCAGCTCTGACTTTTCACTGAGCTACACCCTATTTGGGGAAAGGTCTGCTCTTTTTTCATCTCTTTTTCTGACAGGTTAAGAGTTACCCAAAAGAAAATGCTGTCTCAGAAGTGCCGTGATAGATGTGAGGCTTCAGTTTTTAACAGGAAAAAAAAAGCTTTATATACAGGCTGCACCCTTATGGGGTCATCTAACCCTTGTGGAGGACGCAAGCCTGCTGTGCTGAGGTTTTACCCCACAGGGCAGCATCAAAAGCCGTGGTCATGTCCCCAAAACTGAGATGTGCAAACATCCCATGCTCAAACTCTGTTTTTTGGGACACAAATCTGCTTTCAGGTTTTCTCACCAGCCTTAAATTCAGCTTAGGTTCTCAAGAGCCTGCTAAGGACCGTGCCCGGTGATGAGTCTTTTTCTGCAACATGGTGGAAAAACTGCTCTTAAAAACATGAAATGTGCCAGAAAGGAACGAGCAGAATGGCTCATTCCTCAAATTTTTTGGAACGGGTTTTGAATAACAGAGGGGATGGTGGCAAAGGGAAAAAAAGGCCACTTTTGTGCTCAAAGACTGGAGAAATGTTCAAGCACCCGAAGCTTCGTGTTAAATTAGTGCAAAACACGGTGATTTGCTGCAGGGGTTGAATTTCAGCTACTGCAAACTTCTCTCAGGGGAGAAGTGAAAGGGAAAGCGCAGGTCCCGGGTCTGAAAAGAGTGAATAAATGAAGCCCGGGGTCCTTTAGCCCCAGGAGCGTGTCAGGAGAAGCCTCCGTACGACGGCGGAGGGAATTTCCCGCAGAGCTTTGACAGCACAATTAGCAGCGGGCTTGATGGGGCAGGGAGCGAGAGCAGCAGCCAGCGCAGCCGGGGGGGTTGGTGATGTGCCACCGAGCTGCAGAAGCTCCTGTTGCCTGTATTCTCTCAAACCACGGTGCTCTGTCGCCCAAATCCAGCCCCTGGGCTGGCATCCATCCGCCATCCCGCGGGGAGCTGCCCCTGCCGTGCTCTGTGAGCTCCCGGGGCTTGCCCGCCTTCGGGGCAAACGGGGCAGTGATGGGAGCAGGGGTGGCCCAACACCTCCGGGCGCTTCGGTGCCTCTGTTCCTTCAGACCTTCTCAGAAATGAGCCGGAGACCCAAATTAGGGTGAAAAGAGGGCTCAAAATGTAATTTTCTTTTTTTTTTT
>VZRQ01009978.1:1109663-1142644 GCA_013397975.1 Machaerirhynchus nigripectus
TTTTTCTTTTTTTTTACATGGCTTTTTAAGCAGTTGTTTTGTTTCATTCTTCTCCTTTTTCTATTTTCGAATTACAGCGTTTGCAGAAACAGGAGGAGGATGACAGCTAACACAAGAGAGAAGCCATGGGTGCCTGAGAGGGAGAGAGATGCTGCTGTTCCTTGCCATCCCTGGAAGTGTTCATGGCCAGGCTGGATGGGGCTCGGAGCAACCTGGTCTACTGGATGGTGTCCCTGCTCATGGCAGGGGTGTTGGAATGACGTGATGCTTAAGGTTCCTTCAAACCTAAATTGTTCTAGGATTCTGTGACTCAAAAGCAGCTAAATTTAGGCTTTATTCTTCAAGCTGACTCCGCCATGGTAACTCACAAAGGGATTCTTGCTTGATGATCTCTCAAAGGACAAGACTTTGGCAAGAGAGACCCTCTTTGGGTTCCCACCACCCCAACACGTCCAGAGCTCTAATTTCCCTGGCAACATCCACAAGAAGGTAGTGGCAGCAGCTCTGACAAGCTGGATAGTTTGTGCACCTCCGTCCTCACAGGTGAGATGCTCACCCACAGCCACCATTGGTGATTCTCACCCTCTTGCTGGTCATCACTTGGAATCATTCTGTGCTGCTCCACTGGCTCAGGGCCACAGCTGGATGCCAGGGGAGCTGGGAACACAGCACGTTTTCACAAACAGAAATGCCCAAAGGCATTTCAGATAGCAAACTCACTCCTCCTAGGCTGTCACCACAGTAACAGGGGGCTTCCCAAAAATAATCAACAATACGATTCTGAGCCGCTCGCTTGTCATCTTGGAATTAGCAGCTACTCAGCATTTTGGCTGAGGAATATCCAGCAGGAACTGGTAGTGGGTGTTTCAGAAGTGAGTTTTACATGAGGCATCTTGTCCTTAGTCACCTGTGGGGACCTGAGGCAGTGGAGGAGAGATCCCTTCCTGACACCAGGATGCTCTCTGTCCTGAAGCATGAGAACCATGAGAGCTCCTATGGGTCATAAAGTCACTGAGATATTAAAACCTCCATTTACTGTTGGAGATCTCAGCTCTAGCCATTGCTTCCTGTGGCACAGACACCTTCCAAGGAGGAATTTCTGACTGTTTATTCTCTAGGCATGGAGCGGGTGAGGTTTCCAGCGATGTTTTTATTGCTCAGCTAACAGTGTTAACCTTCAGTGAGGATGTGCACCCATCTAGCCATTGTCATTGACTGAAATTAGCTTTGCATTTCAGGATTTGTCAACTTGCAATTGTACTAAATGCTTTACTGGCTTCAAAGTGACAGTCCTGACACAGCTAATGCCATGACCCTCTGGCCTCAAAGCAGTGTGAGCAGACCCCTTGGTCCCTTCCTCTCCTCAGGATTTGCATCTCCCTAGATGTATGTCACTTTTTTTTTTTTTTTTTTTTTTTTTAGCAGGATACTTCTTTTCCACATGTTCTGAGAATTTCAAGCTGTGCGTGGATCATGTTTTCAAAATCTCTTCTGTATTTACAGGGCTCAGAAGCCCTTTTTTATGTCTACACTTATTTACTTCACTAAGTATCAGAGTTGGGAGGGGAGAACACAGGACTGGGTACTTCAGGTCTCACAATAAAATCAGGTGAAACAGGGCACAAATAATTTGCAGGGCTGCAGCAAGGTCAGGGACAAAGTTCTTCTCATGCTGTTCTGTGGAGGAGAAAGAGCCCAATGAGGGCAGTGGTTTGGGGCCCAGTCCTAGCTGGACTGAGGGCTGAAAGGGCAAGGGGTCGGTTGGTCCAGAAAATATTCAGTAGAATCAGATCTCCTGGTCCTTCCTGTACAGGCACCTTGTGCCATCACACAGGAGCACACAGGATGGTGCTCAGTGCTTGGAGAAGCCACCAGAAAAAAATCCCACTGATCTTAGCTCAGAAGGTGTTTAGTCCTGTTCCTAAATCCACGGCAGTGAAACTTGCTGGAAGATCCCAGCCCAGATGCCCAGGGAAGAGGTGCTGTTTCCTTGTGCCGTTCTCCAAGCGGCACCTCTGGGATGTGACACTGCTGAAGCTCACCCGGCTGATGGGCATTTGGGATGAATTAAACCCCCACCGCCCTCCAGTTTTCCCTACAAATGTCCCATTAGGATCCAAGCCACAGCCAAGAATGCAAAGACAATTATGCACTGGAATTTAAACAAACTGTTAATTACCAAGATGCTCTGGCAGATGATGGCTCCAACAATGCTTATTACAAGAACCTTCATCAAGTTATCTGCTCTTTCATGTGAGCAGAGGTAACCATCTCCACTGAGATGGGAAAAGTAATTAAAAACCATACAACAAGATGTTTTATTAATGAAATGCACATCTCCATCGCTCTAAGAAAATTGGGCAATCTGTTCCTACACCACAGCTCTCCATCAAGGGTTTGTATTTGCCATCACTTTAATAATGGCTTGCTGGAGTGCTCTCTGGTTCCCTTGGGTTGGCTTAAAGGAGGAGAGGACAAAGGGAGGAATGAATGGCACCCACTGAAGAGCAGATCTCTGGCACAAAGTGGAATAGAAAAAAAGCCTTGCAAGGAGGGTCCCTGCCTGCTTAACTCATTGGTTTTTAAAGAAGTGGTTCAGCAATGCAATAACAAATCGCAAAGTGCTTGAAGAAACTATCTTTAGGAAAAATACTTCCTCGAACAAAAAAACCCACCTTGGTTTCCCTCTACAAATCCAGATCTGATCTCAGCTGATCTGGTGTCAAAGGTTTTCACTGGGAGCAGGAGCAGATCCATCAGGGGATTAGCAAGGTTTGGTGAACATTGAGTTCTGTGATGGGCCCGCAGAGAGCACAGTCCTGGGACATGAAAGTCCTTTTCATTGCCCTTCATAGAAAGTACGAGGTTGACGTGGCTGAAAATTGAAGCCCTCTCTTGATGTCTGACCAGTCCCCCACCAGGACAAGCTTTTCCAGCCTGCTCTGTCAGCTCAGCCCAGTGCTGCCTGAGGACTGCACACAGGAGCATCCGCTCCTCCCGCCCTCGGGCTGGCACCATCGGCCCGAGGAGCCACCAAGGGCATGACTCACCACGGTGCCGAGCACCTTCCCTCTTCCCACTGAGCTCTAATTTACTTAATCACCACAGATTAAAGCATGTCTAATTAAGGACAGGCGTTAGATCTGATGGGGACCCGGCTCGTTTCCTGTTCACACACTATGAGGCTGGGCAAGCCCAGTGTCCTGCGTTTGGTTTCAGGGTTTCAAACGGAAACGTTTTGTTCCTTTCCCAGTGGAAGTTCAAAGTGTACATTTCACCTAAAAGGAGAGGGTGTAGAAGAACCTATAAAAAATACTTTAGATCCCAAAAATATTTCAGAGGAAACCTTTTTTCTCTGTCACAGGTATTTACACGCATGGGGCTGGGTTTCAACAGGGATGCAGAAGTTTAGAGTAGGCTGAAGAAAGAACAAAATATTGTTATGAGGGATACAGAAGGAAGCTCACTGGCCACAGGCCCAGTGCCCAGTATAACCACAGCTCTGCATGGAGACAAGAAAGGACCAGGACCTTCTCTGTGGGGGCTGCTTTGCTCTGCTAACCTGATGTTCAGTGCAGATACAGCCTCAAGGGTTGTGGCTCGGAAATCACTCCTGCCTCTTCCACATATTGCTGGGTAGCCTTGAGTGAGTCCCTCAGCCTCACTCAGATGCACACTGCATGGCTAGGGGGGCATGAATACTCCTTTTTACTCCACGGATACTCCATCATTTGGTGGATAGAATTGTCAGGTCTCCATGGTGGCATCCATTGGCTACGAAGTGTGGACACATTTCTGACTCTGGAATAAATAATAATAGCAGTATTTGGCTTTTCTAAGATGCTTAGCACAAGCAGATCTTGAAGTGCTTCTAAAAGGTGTACAATTTTGTTATTCTTGGTTGGTAAACGGTGCCTGAGCCCTGGCAGGAGTGTCTAGAAGCTGCCACAGAGCCTTTCATTCATGTTGTCTTTGAAATTCAGTCAGCAACTGAGTTGCCTCCCAGGATCACCCACCAGTGGTTCCTGTCTCTCATTCATCAGGGCACACTCACAGACATCTCCCTGACCTCCAGCAGATCCACGTGCCTGCTTATGTTACAAACAGGCTTCAAATGGCATCTGCTGGGCTGGTTCACAGCAGAAGCTCAAGTTTCGCTTCCCAAAATGACGAAACACTTGTTTAAGTCTTGTTCAGTTGTACGGAGCCATGAAGTTATTCAACCCTGCCAAGGTTTCACTGTAAGAAAAGACCAAATAGTTGAGGACCAGGGCTTTTCTTTGATATTTAAATAATTCCAACAGAAGAAGCACTTGCCTAACGCTGAGATGAACCAGGGCGTGCCTGGGGTGTGCAGCACAGTGAGCACCACAGCTGCCCACCCCGACACTGTCAGCCTGTGGCCAACGCCGCGCTGAAGACCTGCGAAGGGTCTCCCGTTGTAATGGGTCACAACATGAGGCGCCAAGGGCTTCCCACGGGTCTCGCGGCTCCCTCCCAGCACAGGTGGCGTTTGTAGGAGGCAGAACAACCAGCAGTGTCATCTCTCTGGTTAGAGAAGAGATGGCTGCAAGGTCAGGCTGGGAAAGAGGGTGCTGCGAGCACCGTCTGTGCTGCCAGCACAGCGATGCAGAGGGAGGGAGGAGTGGTCTGTCAGCCAGGGAGAACACGAGCCCGAGGCCAAAGGAAGGGGTATCTGCCCAAGAAAAGCAGGAACTCTCTCTCCCAGAGACCCTGCAGGCTCACAGCCCCCAGCAGCTGGGGATGTGGACCATGCAGACACCTGGTGCCAGCAGTGCCCTGGGCCACGCACAGTGAACCACACACAGGGGTCACCACGGGTTCAGTGGGGACATTCAGACATCCCCAAAGCCCATCATCCCACCCATGCCACGGAGAGGCCCTGGATCTGTGGGTGCCTCACTGGGATGTCAGGCGCTGCCGAACCCGCATCCCTTCGGAGCAGGGAAGGGAACAGCAGGGAGCACACATCTGCAGGTGACCCGAGTGACACGAGGCTGCAGGCACAAATTACACACTTTACAAGTGACATTTGCTGTCATGCGGGGAGGTTAGAACGAGGCTGCTTAAAATTCAACTAAACTCTGCCTGGAAACAGGGCAGTACATGGTCTTCTTTTCTTTTTCCCCCTCCAGGGTAACACTGTGATGTTTCTAGCAGGGAAGTCCCTCTCCTGCTCACAGATTTGGCAGTGGGTTTTGCCCCAGGGTGGGATTCACGTGTTCCATGGGAATGTCTGGCTGCTTTGCAAGCTCCAGGCCAGAATCCCTGTCGGTAAGTACCACAGGAGTTGATTTACACCACCAGAGGTCTGAGTTAGACCAGGAAGAGCTACAAAACTCAGGAGATGCTCAGTAGCATCCTACAGCCCCACTGCGTAGATGGAGAAACCGAGGCACAGCAACTCCATGTTCCACCAGGAGAACTCACAGTAGGATCAAAACCTCTGCAGTGCAATCCTGTCCTTTGAGAAAGTCCTTTTTATTCCTCTAGAAATGGTGAAAAAGAACTGAACGTTTTTTCTGAATTCACAGCTCCGGTCCATTTTCCAGGTAACTCAAGACATGAAAGTAAAATGAATTATTGCTCTCCTTCTCTCCATGTGCTCAGCAAATCCTAACAGCATTACCATGACTACATCCACTGGATATTCTCTCTCCAGTTTTCTGGTCTTTCTGACTCTCTTTGGACACACACACCTTGATATGCTGTTAAACTCTCCCACCCACGAGTTGCTTGCACGTGGCTTGGCTCTGATTTGTCACTGATGGCTGTACCATGATGATGCTATTAAGTCAGTTATAACACGGAATTACTTAATAATTTGCTCCATTTGTCCTCATTGATGGAAACAATGTGCTCAACCATATCTTATCTCAGTTCTCAAGGATTTTAAGCAATCCGTCAAAGCCTTGAGCAGCTCCAGCTCTTCATTTTATCAATGGGAAGATCAGAATATGTGACTCAGTGCAGTGCTGAAGGATCCTTCAATCTGCAGAAGAGAGGCAGGACATAAACTGAGCCAGGCGAATTCAGATGAGACAATTACCAGTCACAGGGAATATCTGCCAGAGGAATTGGTGGACTGTCTGTGCCTGAAGATGCAATTCTTCTGATTAATGCCTGTATCCACAGGGAAAATCCAACACTGACTCCTGTCTTGCTGTGCACATTCAGACCCTGAAGAGATCGAGGCTATGTGCCCAGGAGAACCAAGGGGTTATTCTTATCTTTCTAGAGGAGACTTCTAAAATTGGGCAGATGAATTGTGCCCTTGGAGTGCACGTTTCCTACCACCTGTGGTAAAAGGAGCTGGGAGTGGCCACCTTAGATATGTTAGGAGAGTTGATCTCTCCTAACATTGGAGAGTTCATAGTTAACATAGTTGGGAGAGATGAACTCCAGTTTTGGTGCTCATCTCTGTTTCCAAACTGAGTGCCCAGTGCTCTTTGGACGTGTTGGGTATCTGCACACACATCTGCTGGCTGACACGATAAAAGACCTATGGAGCCTTCATCTCTCTGGAATTTGACGTCATCCAGACTTGGGCCTCCTTTAAGGCCTTTGTCATGTCTGCCACTGCAGATGCCAGAGGCATCCATGGTGTGTGCTGGCTGGGACAGGCTGGAGCATCTCACAAATTAAAAGATGCCAGTGCTCAGAAAGCTGAGTCCCTCCTAATGCAGCCAACAGTGCTGTTCTTCTGGCCAAAGGAATCACTCCCTGGGGTCCACAGACGGGATCGACAGGCACCCACTGCTCATTGGACACCATCCTGCAGACACTGTAATTCAGCTGTGTCTCCATCTCTGAACTCTACCCTTCGTATCGTGCAGGCAGCTCAGCTGTGCTGACAACACATCGCTATCTCACACCCCTGGAGTGTCCTGGGGGTATCTTGCCCAGCTTTCAGCAGCTGCTCCAAGAGGGAGGGAGCCTATAGGCCTGCATCATTTCCTGCCAGATTTGTGTGGATGCCACAGATTCTCACAGCATCCCAGAAAAACCCCATACACCTCCATTTAGAGAAGTGAACAGTGGCCCATAGGTTTTCCAGGAACACACGCATTACTCAAGAATGCATTGCTGGATACATTGCACAAATACGGGGGTGAGATTTTGTGGTGTGTGTACACAAATGCTCAGACTCAAAGACTTTGTTTCTGGCCATAAAATTTCTAAATGATCCTTACCTATCACCCAGGATGTTTGCTTTGCTCAGTTCATTAGTGTAGGCAAGACGCTTTTCCTGTGCTTTATCACAGGATCTCCAAGGGTAAATGATTTGTATGAATACCAATGTTTATTCTATCAACGGGAACACTCAGTGAAGCTAAAATACAGTCAAACACGATGCACTAGGACAGCAAACCACAAGCTGCGTTTCATGCATGGCCATAAACAAGCTCAGCTTATCAGAAAAACAGGTCCAAATGTGTCAGGAGCCAGGGAAAGCTCTTGATTACACAGCGTCGAGCCCGTGGCCAATGCGGCTGTTGGCCTCTTTTCAGAGGAGCAAGTTATAATCCATGTTGGCATGTGTGAAATAAGGAATTGGCGGCACTCATTAAGAAAGAAAAGAAACGGAAAACCGTGAAAAGGAAAGTAGCTTTACCAGTATTACCAGTGGTGAATCACTGGCATTCAGGGCTGTGGCCTGGTTAGGGCGAGAAGGCTTCTAATTTGGGTGCCCAGCACTGACAAATCCTGCTAGGGAAAAATGCTACCCCTCTTGCCCCAGAAGCAGAGAGGGAGGAGGGTTAGAGCTCTGCTGCTGCTGCAAGGGATTCCTTTTCTTCACTCTTCCCAGGAAAGCTATGCCCCTTTCAAGCTCCCCACTCCACCCTGGCCAGATCCAGCACTCTGTTCCCAGCCCCATGGGCTGTCTTCAGCCCTATCCACAAAGGCTGCTCTAAAGATGTTCAACCCCTCCGTTCCCAGCAGAAAGGGAAAATCCTGGTTCCTTGAAAACCAACATCAATATTCTCAGAGACTGCAGGGAAAGATCAAGAGGGCTTCAATGTTTTCACCATCTTCCTGAGTCTGAGCTCTTACTGGTGCAGACTGGGAGCAAACTCTGGTCCCTCTCACCAACAGTGCTTTCCCTATAAAAATAGGAGTTTCCAACGGAACAAGTTTTCCCTAATTGTTCCTGGCAGGCGTTTCACCGTCAGCCTCTCCGTGGGCAAACCTGCTACTGGTCCCTCCACTGAAACCACAGCAAACGAGGTCTGGAGAACAAAACTTGAGATGACAGGGAGAGCCTTAAATAAAAAGGAAGGAAGAACAAAACCTACAGCAGGCACATAATCAAGTGAACCAAAGGGCTTGTCCAAGCTACCAACAGCTGGGTGACAAATCTGCCTGTCTGGGATGCAAGAGCAGAAAAAGTGGCTCAGCAAACCATGCAGGGGCTGAAAGCCATCACCCTTCGATGAGTCACTGGGGCCAGGACTTGAATTTTGGGTGTCTGGGAGTGAAGAGGACAACCCAGTGCTGCCTGGAGCACTGAGTTCTCCAGGGAGATGCCTGTCTCCCAGCTGGTCCAGCACTAGAGGGTAACAGTGAGTCAGGCTGCTGGGCCAGTTGTTGGGATAGGTCGTGTTGATGGTGACGGAAGGGTTGGAAGTGGTGGTTCCAGGGAGGTCAGAGCAGGCAGGAGCAAATTAAGGGGCTGGTTGCACTCCCCTCATTGTCCTTCCTATGGGGCACTTGTGGGGCTGGGCTGCCCCAAGGACAGAGCAGTGGGGGTGCTGGGAGGGGGCCTCTGTGCTCTGGTGGGAGAAGAAACGAGGTGACATCAGAAATGGGTCACTGAGCACTGAGGGAGCGCAGGGCTGTGGGGTGGGAGCCCAGGGAAGGGGACAAGGAGCCTGGTGGAAGGTGCTTTCTGCCCTCACAGGGTGATTTTGAACCAAAATCCAACTCACTGCTCTGCTTCTGTGCTCAGAGCAGGAGATGCAGCCACTGAACTCCATGTTTTACTCTCAAAGCCCTGGTTGCTCATCTTTAGCAGCTAAAGTGCTTTTGAACACGTAACACAACCAAAGCCCAGCGTAAGGTGCAGACACACAGCTCGCTGATGCTTCAGTTCAGGACCTCATCTTCTGGACATGGACAAGCAGAGCCCTGGCAGCCACCTGAGCTGCCTTTGATGGCAGGAGCCAGACCTGTGCCTGTGTCTGGTGGCACTGAGCCTGGGACCTCATGTGTATGCAGAGCATCGAGCAGAGCAGCTCTTCTTAAACAGTGCCTGTATTCCCAGAGGGGCTGTGCCCAGTCACACATCACTTGCTAAAGTTGTAGTGAATTATTTTTCCTTTAAAGCTTCAGTATTTTTTGAATCTTTAATCAAAATTGCAAAGCCTAAGAGCAGGTTCTCTAGCAATTGAAGTTAGGTGTCTAGTGGTTAGAAAAGACCAGCAGTCAGGACTCCTGGGTCCCATTTTCAAATCTCCCACTGACTCTCTGAGTGACCTTGAAGAAGTCAATTAATTTCTGTGTCATTTTCCAGACAGGTAAAAATGAGGAAATAATTCTTCCCCAGTTCACTGGGGGATTTTGAGTGTTAATTGTTTGCAGGGCACTTTTCTCTCCCCATATGAGAAGTAAAGTAAAGGCTGCAGGAAGGCTGAAGGTTGGCATGGCAAGCCATGAACACTTCAGGACCACGCTGCAGTGCTCAGAGGGCACATCTGCCCTTGCTGCAAGGAGGGGGGATAGCTTGACCGTACATCCCACGCCCTGTACACGTGGATAGAAACCTTCCAGCACTGCACCTGGGGTCCAGCTCTCCCCACCAGCTGCCCCAAGGCTGCCCTGCCCCAGCCTCTCAGCAGCTCTGGAGGCTGATGTCTCCTTGCAGTCATGTTATGGAGGCAGAGGCAGTGAGAAGGAACCAGCTGTCTCCATCCAGAGCCTCTCACACGTGTCCATCTCTCATCCCCCCAGGCTCCCAGCCTTGGCACGTTCGCTGATCCTCACCAATAACATGCTGATACCTCACCAACAGGGATGCATCACCAGCTGGCAGGCCCTCAGCAACCAACCACAGCTATGAATTCCCATCTGGGCTATCAGCTGCTTCGTAGAGCCTACCGAAAAATCCTTTTGGCGCCTTGGCTTTGTTCTAAAATGGAATATTTTCACATATAGAATGAGGTGATCCTTTTCCTGGGGTGCTCTGTTGAGGCCAGCGGAGCTGTGTCAGGCCACACCAGGCTGCCCTGGGGTGGGAATGACTCCTGTAGGGAAGGATCTCTGAGTTTATAAACGTGGAAGTTTATTTTTGCCTTGAAGGGAGGCTTGTCACTGCCCTGTCTGCAGAGCTGATCACTGCACAGGTTTCCCCGGGCAGGAGAGAGGACGAGGAGCTGCCACCCGGGAACCCCATCCAAATTAACCTACTTACCAGGCTGCTCTGCTGGCTGCTCCAGGAGAGGGCTGTTTGTTTGCTTTAGGCCATTTCTGTGCAAGCAGTAACCAGAGATGAGCAAAATTCGGAAAATTTCCGCTCCCGTGGGAAATTTCAGCCTTTCAGAGGTGGTTTGCATCCCAAATCAGGCCAGTTCAGCAAAATGAAATTCTGGTTCAACTCACTTGGAGCAGTCGGCTTCTCCCTGGTGAACAAACACAATCTGGAGAGAGAAGGGAGGGGACAAATGGGGGAGATTTTCTTTTACTTACAGGAAACTTCCCTTTATGAAAAATTGTATTTTTTCGCTTGTTCCAGTCCCAAACTGCTCCAGAACTAATGCCAGGAATTCCCTCATCTATTTATACTGTTTTGCTGTCTGGGTCTTATTGTACCTGGCATTTGCCGTGACATATGACTGCGTTGCAAATAATACCAGGAACATTTACCTTGTGGAGGTATCATGGAGGGAAGGCATCCAAGGGCCCTTTGTCAGCCTGCTGTCAAAAACCTGCAGGGATCATCCCAGGCCCCCCAGCCCTGCCAGCAAGGGTCCAACGCCCTGTGGATTTTAGAACACTGCAGCTGCAGCGGCGTGGGCGTGTTTTGGGGGGGATAAATGCTTTTTCTGGTGAAAGAAAGCAGCATCACTGTGAATTTCTGTCAGTTTTGCCAAGTGAATTCATTTAGAGTTAAAAACCATAAGTTGCTTTAGATGGATTTCACTATGAAATGTGTCTTTGTTCAGAGATTTCCTTTCGTTCTGTTTTTCTTCTTAACGTGAAAGATCCTTAAAGAGTGAACTGCTTTCTCTGGGATGGAGTGAAACTTTTTTATTAGATCAGGAACAATACAGACATGTGTAATTATCTTTCAGCATCGGCAGCAAACCAAAACATCTCTTACTCACCTCGCTGTAATTGAAAGCGTCGTGGGACACCCTGCTAAAACTGAAGCCGCTCGCAATTGGCTTGAATCCAAACAAATAACTCTTAACTGAAACTCTTGTTTTTACAAAAGGAGCCATGAAAACATTACCATGATGAAGATCTGTCAGAGCTTACTTTGGGGGACAACTGCCAAGCGGCGGTTCTGTGTCTAATCTCATCAACACTGCTGTAATTACAAGCAAAATCAGGTCTGTGGATTGCTGTTTTCTTGGTATTAAGTTAATGTCGGTGAGACAGACCAGGTCTGGGATGGAGTTTGGCTGATTGCATGTAAATGTCTAAATTTGAGTTCCCTTCACAGTCACAGAAATCCAGTTATGACAGCCCGTGCTGTCTAGGGAACAGCTCACTAAAGTAGGTGTCTGAAACAGTTTGGCTAAACCCCACCTTGAACAAATTTATGCCACTGCTGCAAAAACAGCCCAGCTCTGATGGAGACAGGGGGTGTAGATGTGCAGGAAGGAAGACAGGTGCCTAAATACAGGCATTTCAAGCCCTTTGGGATGCCCTGGTGTACCTCACCTGGCTTCTGGTTGCCTCTAGAAGAACAAGGGTCTCACACAGGTCCCATCTCCTAGCTGCCAGCCTCGTGTCCCAGCTAACATGGGGCATCCAAAGCAGCACTCGGTCACTGATTCGTTCCCCTGAAGTTGCATGAGGTGAAAATCATTCCCAGAGGCCCCAGGTCAGCAGGACCTGGAAATACACCATTTGGGAGGGCTCCTGATGGGCCTGTATTTCCAAAGATGGATCATGTAGCAGCAGCCTGCAGTGTGACAGCCCTGCCCAGAATTTCGGGAGGTTGCCCAGCTGAGCAAGTCAGTCTCTTGTTACCTTACATAAGACACACGGCGAGAGGAGGAACTGCTGTGGAGACTGCACAGGGCCTTCTTGGAAAGCCCCTGCATCAACTTCCAACCTTTTGTCACCTTCTGCAGGATCACCTTCATGATTTTCCCGCTGACAAGTCACACCTCTTGCTTTGTGGGGGGCAGGGCCATGCCAAACTGCCCCCAGTCTTTGCAGAGGCAGAGCTTGCTTGCCTCACGCTAGGAAGCAGGAGATTTACACCAGTGGAATTGCACAACCACCCCAGATAAGGGGAATGTAACATGTCAGCAGTGTCCATGTCTTTATCTCTGTAGGAAAGACATACAGGAACACTCAGATCTCTGTGGCATTGATGGGAAAAATATCCTTCCCCCGCATTTCATCTGAACATGAGCAGCAAAGAGTGAGCAGCACTGTTTGACCAACAGCCCCAGTGCTGCTTATCTGCTGCTAAACCAGAGCTGGCACTGCTTTAAATCATGCATTTCCCTTTCCCTGTCAGTTGTAATCAATGGAGATAGTTTATGTTTATGCAGCTTCTTTCATCCTAAGGATCCCACAGTGTGTTATGAGGCATGATCCAGATGCTGCCCTCCTGTTCTGCAAGTACATTCACTCATGAGGACATCACAGAACCATGACATGGTTTGGGTTGGAAGGGACCTTAAAGATGATCTCATTCCAATTCCCTGCCATGGGCAGGGACACCCTCCACCATCCCAGGTTGCTCCAAGCCCCGTCCAACCTGGCCTTGGACACTTCCAGGGATCCAGGGGCAGCCACAGCTACTCTGGGCACCCTGTGCCAGGGCCTCCCCACCCTCACAGGGAAGAATTTCTTCCTAATACCTCACCTAAACTTCACCTCTGCCAGTTTAAAGCCACTCCCCTTCCTCCTATCACTCCATGTCCCTCTCTGGCTCTCTTGTACCCTTAGGCTTTCTGCCCTGGTGGCTTCTTTGTTCATGGATGTGCTGGTCAGTGGTGGTGTCCCAAGCAAGGATGGAAAGAAGCACAACCATGCCAGTTATATTCCTCTGTTAAAAACACATCCTAGAGGATGGCTGGAAAGACAGATATGCCCCAGGGCAAGAAACCTGTGAAAGCATGACTTCTGCAAAGGGCCATATGTGCAGACCTTTTAGGGACTAAGGTCACAGCATATCTTCAAAAGAGGGAAAATCCATCTCCAAAGGTGACTTACTGAAGGGAAAACAGACTGAATAGAGGCTTGATTTTAAAATCCTGAGATCCAGTGAAAACTAGGCTGTGATTCTGAGGCTCTCTAACCAAATGTGAACACCTCAGCTGTAGATGTCTGTCTCTGAGGTTATTTGCTAGACCCCACTAGAGTCCAGGAAGACAACCAGGGGTTTTTAGGGCCTAACCCAATAGGGCACGTGTTGCAAATGTCTACTTTGTGATGTGGTACATTGCTGGACTGTAAAGGGAGTCCAGGATGACTATTCAGAAGCAAACGTCCATGCTGCAGATGTCTGAAGTTAGGAGAGATGAATCTTACCTTGCAGCAGCACCTGCGAGCCCAAAACTAAGCAAGGGATCTGACCAGACAACAGGAGTCCTTCTTTCATCTTGGCCAACAAGTTTGTGTTCTCTGCCCTACACCTTTCTGAGAAATGGAGAAGAGGTGGCAAACAGCACTGGGCTCTTTGTGCCTTTGGATCCAGGTGAAAAGGCAGTGAAACAGGCCTTGCCAGAAAATCCTCTAGAAGTAGCCAAAAGGTTGCTTAGTTTAATTACTAAGGCCAGAAGGTGGCACAGAAATCAGCAAGGGCAGAACCAGGGACTCACACCCAGAAATAACAACTTTGATATTTAGTCCTCTGAAATAAACAGAGTGGGCTGGAGATGGGATGAGAAACAATAACCTTTAAAACACAACCCGTTTTAATGTTTCTTTGGAGATCATAATGAGAACTGTGGAATTATAGGATGAGATGAAAGTTTCCTATTTAGCAAATTAAAGAGAGGTTTTGAGGCTTTCCAAGAGCTTGACCCAGCTTCAAAACAGAGTGGACCAAAACTAAGCATCACCCAGGCTAACTACAGTTCTGGTCAGAAGAACAGATCCAAGAATATTCTCTCTGAGCCCCTGAGTCACAGTTGATGGGAGTCTTTGCACTGACTTCCCTGGGTTTGGACACATTTGGAGCTTTTTCCCCTTAGACAATTTTAGACCCCTGCCTAAAGCTGCTAATAGAGGCAGTGTTTGCCTGTCTGCATTCCAGAGCTAATGCACATTCCAGCCCATCCAGAGGACTTTGCCTCACCTCCGACGCACAAGGTCACCTCACCTTTGATCCTCTGAGCTGGTGTCAGGCTATCCGAGGAGGGCTGTGGAATGACTCAGCAGCTCACCGCCCGCTCTGCTTCTCCCTTTAACCGGATTTTTTGCTCCACTGGAGCTGTTCCCAGCCTGGCTGGAGCTCACATGCCTGATCTCGAAGCGAGCGAGAGCGCAATTACCCGGCAGGTGTAAAGCCAGCTAACGCCAGCACAGCACGGCTCGGGCGTGCGTCAGGCACGGTGAGGTGGCAAATCATCGCTGGCGTTGCCACGGGGATAACCACACGGCAGGAGAGCATCAGGCAACAGCAACCTGTCACATGTCAGCAGGTCATCCACCTTCACCTGCTCCACCTCAGCAGGAGGAAGGGACAGTGATTTGGGAACACTGGGGACGTTTGGGACAAGTTTGATGAGTCCTATTCGTGCTGCTAAACCCCATCTGTGACTGGTGCTCCTGAGCTCGCGAGACATGCAGCAGAAACGTAAGATGGTCAAAAGCCACAAGATAAGCAACCAGTGGGATGGCAAATTGAGGGTAAGGCTCAAGAAGCAGCACACAGACCAGGTTGGTCAACGGCTTCCTAGCTGCCCAGTGTCCCTTGTGGGAAGGGGTCTGGCCACCTGTTTTAGAACCACAGAATGGTTCAGGTTGGAAGGGACCTTAAAGACCATCTCATCAAACCCCCCTGCCATGGGCAGGGACACCTTCCATTAGACCAGATTGCTCATAGCCCCATCCAACCTGGCCTTGGACACTTCCCAGGAGAGGGAATTCCCTTCTCCTTGCCAGCACCTCACCACCCTCACAGGAAAGAATTTCTTCCTAACATCTTATTTAAATCTCTCAGGGTGTAGTTTAAAACAGGCATGGGTCAACACACAACCTGACAGCCCTAGGTGGCCCACGATAGAGACTTTAGTAGGAATCTTGCCTGGAGTGCTGCCTGGTTTTGCCTCACTCCATTTCACTGGCACTCCCACAATCACGAGCACTCATAAAGTCCCACCAGTCACTGCCCCGCATCCCACCACATCACCCAGCTCAATTCAAAGCCCTTTAGGACCTCGCTCTGAAGACACCACAAGTACCCCCAACACACCTGCTGCTGAAATTCTCCCTGAATTTTAGCCATCGTTTATGTACACTAATTAGTACTGTTTGGAACCCTTGAGAAAAGCATGGATAAATACTAAGAACTGCTTAATGCCCCAAAGCCTAAAACATCTTGGCTTTAGCTAGTTTGTGCTGTATCATAGTATCCAGCTTGCAGTGCAGGGCACAAAAATAGCTTCCAATGATATCACTTTGCTCTAATAGGCTAAATTCAGCCCAGAGGGGCTGTAGAAATTAATGGGGTTTGGCCCAACATGTAGTTAATGAGGATGGTCTATTTCAAGCCCATAAGGTACCACATTCTGCCACTACAGATTGTCTGGGAATAACTCACCTCTTCAGAGACACTCTATTCACTTGCAGCCCTGGCTATGTTTGCTCTAAATAGAGGCAGCAAAAATAGACATCAAAAACAAAAACATTTCTTTCAGACTCCAAATGCCTCTGGCTCTGATTTTGATCTTGCATGCAGTAGAAGCTCAAGTGAGTGGAGAGGTTTATTTCTCATTTGTGTCAGTAAAAATGAAATGGGCCTACTGTGTTTAACACTGCTATAGGATGCAGAACATTTAAGATGGTATCTAACAACTTAGAAATCGTTAATCTTGGTTCAACAAGGCTTGGTTCAACCTGTACTTCTTCCAGTCTCTTCATATGGATGATCTCTTTGCATCTTTTGATTTCTGTACCCACTTGCTTTCTAACTTCCCTGCCCATACAGCCAGGTTCACCTCGGCAGAAGTCTCTTCTCAGGAGCTTCAGAACCAAACTCATCCAGCATCTGATTTCCAGTTCTGCAAGACCCTGTTCTCACCTCTACAAACCTTGTTCATCTAGCCAGACCAATTTGTGTTTACCTGTCCGAAGGGATGCATAAGCATGTTTTCTTGGAGCCTGCACTGCTGCTCCCTTCTCCTGCATCTGTCTTAGCCCCCAGCTTGAACTTGACCTTTAAGCCTTTGCTGCTGTTTGTTTGTTTTGAAACAGGGCACAACCACAGAGGCTCAAAATATACCCTCAGTTCCTGTATCCCGACTCTCCATTGTGCCTTGTGTTTTCCACAAATACTCTAAGAAAAGAAGAATGCTCCAGAAAGTATGAAACCTCAACTCAAGTGGTGTCAGATCTTCCAAACAGTCTTGTCATTTTTAATGTGGACGATTTGTGTAAGATATCCCCCATCTTCCCTCTCCCTCTTACAACTTACCCTGGCTGTTCTCAGCTGAAGAGGAAACTGAGGAAGGATCTCCCCTGAATATGTGTTTTGGCTTCCTCTTGGAGTGGACTAAATTTGACCAGGGGACATTTTATGGTTCAGAAGCCAACTGCCACAGTCCAGCTGTGTCCATACTATCAAAGTCCTCCTGCCTCCAGAAAAGGGTGAATCCATCCAAACTACCTATGGGGAAAGATCCCTAATCCATGTGAACTTCCAAACACCAAATGGAGACTGTTTGGGACAGCTCTAGGTAGCCTGGGCCAAAAATTGTGCCAGGGATAATTCTAACAATAGAAGGCAAATTCTAGAGGCTCAAAACTGTTTCACTATTGTAGATGTATACTTTAAAACCTTCTCATCAGTATATAACAGAAAACCATACGGGATCTCTTTGTTTTCCTGGATTACTTACTTTTATCTTAGGAGTTGTTCTTCTTTCCCCAGAAAGAAGAGGAAGTGTTTCCTGCTGAAGAAGGCTGTGCTGAAGAGGAGCACATCCACCTCTTTCCGTTGGGATAAGCTCCTGATTTCATTCCTGTGGCTCATAAACTTAACTCCCCAAGCTTGTTGACTTTCAGCAAGACGGACAAGGGTGGGACTTGGGGCTGTGAGTGTGGGCTCATGTAGACCACAGCTTTGGAGATGAGGACTTCACAAGGAGGAGAAAGAACTCAGTGCCCAGCTCCCTTCCAACCCAAAGGCTCTGCCTGGTTCTTCCCTGGTACAGACAGCTCCTCCCAACATCCCTCCATGTTCCAGCAAAGATGAATGGGGTGATAACCAATTTATTATGTTTGGTCTTTTACCATAACCAAACATAGTCCATTAATTACTTGGATCACAGAAAATAAAGAGCTGATTTGAGATTCTCGTCTACTTAGTCATTTGTTAACTTCTGATAAAACTGAGCTTTGTCTTCTTATCTCTCTTTGCCAAACAGAGAGGCCAAGGCCAGCAAGTGAACCTCATCTTTCACACTATCCTCCTGATTCAATCAGTCACATATTGTAGTTGATCATTACATTTTCTAGATAACTACTTGCCCTCTATTCTAGGGTGAAAAAAATGTTTGGTGCACTAACCAGCTAATGGGAAGGAGGAGGAAATACAAAGCTCCACTGACATCACATCTTTGTCATCAATTTATTTGGTGTAAAACTGGCAGTAATTTCACATTCACACATTCAGATGGAATAGCTTGTCTCTCTGGAATGAAAACAGTCTTTATCCTCAATATACATCCATTATACCTCATTCCCCAGGGACTATTCCAATACAAAAATTTCTCATTGAACAAACTTCACCATCTTATCTTTTATCATTATGATTTCTGAACCCTCAAAATATGAAGCTAATCCTTCTTGGGGGAGTTCCAACCCCACTTACTCCATTTCACAATTCAGGTTTAAGGCTTAGCCCTTACTCGTGGATGCTCTATGTTTCTTGGGAACTCTCAAATACAAACGTCATCAGGTCCATTTTTCTGGCTAATGCATCTGCTCACATCTGCCAGGCCTCTCATTTGGAGGATACTGGGACTTTCTTGGGAACCAGAATACATCTTTAGCCTACACTCCTTAAAGTCACAATTTGTCACTCCATCTAAGGGAAAATGGAAGTTTTGAAAAATTTGAAAATTGACTTTAGAAACTTCACCGTCAGCTCTGAAAATCCCAGCTTTGGGCTGACGTCCCCGTGGTGGAAAGACCTGAGTTCATTTGGTAGCAGTGATAAAATTTTGCTCTCATTTTGAACAGCGTAATTTTGCAGCAGATTTAATTATTCCCTGCAAACATCTCCTTTGGCTAAGGGTAGATTTACATGTATGTAACAGATCATGACCTTTCCTGCCCCGACCCCGAAGCTTTGGCACCACGTGTGTTTATGGCATCGTGCACACAGCAAGCAATCACCCTGCAAGACAGGAAGGCAACTCCAGAGACTGAGTTGTTGCCAACAGCAAAGAACTGGTTGGTTAAGAGGGTGGTTAATGTTCTGAAATACTGAGTGGTTAACAACACATCAAGTGGCTGTTGAGAGAATGCTCGTATTTACTCAGAGGTCAATTATTCACTCATAAATTTATTGGTTTAATTTCCTTGTAGTCTATTTCCTCTATTACATATTCATAATCATCTTCTCATAAGTTCTCCTCCTACAGCTACTAATTATTCTCTATGTTCGCCACACACCCTTTTGTGCCATATAGATGGGGAATATTAATTTCCATAGAGCAGAGATTTTTTCTTAATTAAAGCAATGTTCTTTAGAAATAAATGCAACAACCATCAATTAAATTCAACAAATAAGGAAAAGTCATTACACAAAAATGCCAATCAAGGTGCTGAGCTGAAACTCAAAAGACATCAATCACGTTTCTGTTGTTCCAAAACACTGATTTAATCAATGCAAAGTCCATGGGGCTTCAGTAAGGGAACCATTCTCACCCATTACTTTTTATTTCTCTGGAAGACGCAGTTACCGGCTCTGTACCTGGGGCAATCAAATATCATGTCATCTACTCTGGGAAAAGGTGTGCAAAAGGTCTGCTCCATGCTCTGGGCATCTGAGAAATCAACACAGGACATATCTCAGACTCTGCATGGAATCTTCACTCCTCCATGTGAACAAGAGCAGGTACAAATAACTGAGGTATTTGAAACATTGCACTGAAAATAAGGGCTCACATTCTCAGGAGACTTAAGACTATTTACTTCTATGGGAGACAATCAAGTGTCACTCCTTTTTCAGTGAGGATCTTCCAAGATGCACAAGCCTTTTAAGGTCAGCAAGGGGGTGTTTCTGCATAAACACTTCTCTGTTATGTTTAACCAAAGCAGTTAAGAGGGAAGAGCATGGTCACTAAGAAACTAGAACTAGATTAAGAAAAGTAGCCTGGTGTGTCTTAAAAAATTTAAGGGAACAGGGTAAGAAACTTGCAACTCAGTAACTGCTTATCATCAAGGATTTATTTAATACAGCTACACGTTACATAGACCGAGCAGCTACACACGGTCATGCATACTGTAGTTACACAGAACAACAAAAAAAACGTAATGTGCTTCTTGACAACGTGTTTGGCCCCAAGCTAGAAAAACTTCTGCAGCAGAGCAGCCTCTTGGTCCAGAGGCTGGATTGTGTCCTGGAGCTATCTCATAGATCTGTTTTCCAGAACCGCGGCCAGACGCACACAACTCCCATTAAAGTAATTGATTGCTCCGTGAGCTTAATACTTCAATTTCCCGGGATCTATAGATCACAGCACAACGCGCTGCCTCGTAATATACGGCAAATTGCACTGAAGTCAGCTGGCACTGGCTAAGTAAAGACCAAAGAGAAGATGGATATCAGAGTCCAGGACGAGGCACGAGGGATATGTTAGAAGCCAGTAGCCAGCTGTGCAGAGTTTAACCTGTCTACGATGTTTCTGTGAGAGCTGCAAGCAGAAAATCCCATCCCATTATCTCCAGAGAAGGAAGAGGGATCGTGAAGAGAGAAGGGTGAATTATTAAAGGATAGGCCAAGTATGACTGAGAGCTTATTAAAACGGGAGGAGGATGGGTAAGCAGAGAAACAGCTTGCTAGGCTGGTTCTATTAAAATCTAAGGCCAGATCCTCTGTGTAAATTAGCATAGCTCCATTGACTCGGGTCGACTGGTTGACTCCTCTGGCTTTATGGCAGTTTACCAGCTGACATTTTAGCCCATTAACTTGAAGCATTGCATGTTTTCCTGGGAGCTTGGTCTTTGTTCTGTCCCCCACTCTTTTTTTTTCTGCCAGAACTGACAAAATCCTTCAGCTGAAACATCTGAGGAACGACATCTCATCAAAGATGGACGTTTCCATGGAAATATCTGTTTCGGATGAAATTTTTTGAGTCTTTCACAGATAAAATATAAATAACTGGTTGGACAAGTTTTCAATAAATCAAAATAGAAACTTTGCTGGAGAAGCTGAAATGTTGTTTGGGTTGCATTTTTCCTCTGTTTTCTCAAATAAAGAACATACAATGCCTGAAGAAAAGAAACGGCCAAAATGAAAATTTGCTGAAAACTTCCAAGAGGAGACAAAATCCTGGTTTGGGTTATTCCCCCACAGATGCCTGCATTTATACCCCTGAGGGCAAAAAGAAATGATGAAGAGCTGACAGCAGTGAATACAAGGCAGAGGAGGAGAGGGAGAGATAAGCACTTCTGGTTTTTCTCTGGATGAGAGCCTTTTCTTTTTTCTCCCTCTTTTCCCTGCTCCTTCCCTTCCCACTCCTTGCAGCTAGTGCATCAAAATGTAATCTGGTGGAAAAAAAAACCCAGAGCAAGCTCTGCCTCCCCTGCACCAGACTCTGCTGATAGAGAGATCCTCTGACATGGATCCAGAGGGTTTTTTCTTCCTCGTTTTGAACCCTGATTCATGCACACAAAAGGACGGAGGTTTAACCATAAGGAGGAAATACACTCCAGGGGTGAAACTGCTGTGGCTGTTTCCCAAAATATGATCCCAACGATGAAGAACTGGTTATGGAGGATTATGCCCTGAAAACCATTTCAAAAATGAATATGTAAAATAAAATAAAGAGCTCTGTTCCAACACATGGAGGAGCCTGACCACAACGGAAGTTGGTAACTACATCCCTCAGAGTCTCATGGGGAGTTTCATCCCAAGAATATCAGAGTAGTAGGAATGCATCGAGGATACTGGACATATCCTAACACCTCCACATCTGCTGGTAGTTCCATACTCCAAAACAGCACTGGGAAACCACTCCCAGGGGTCTTACCTGATATAAACAGTGACAGACAAGGCTCTGATTTACAGTGCCAGGAGATTATCAGGGATACAAGACTCAGTTCAGAATTTCCATGGCTTTACCTTACATCAACTGCCCACAAAGCTCTCCATTAATGAAATAATGGAGTCATAGAATCATAGAATGGTTTGAGTGGGAAGGGATCTTAAAGATCATCTCATTCCAACCCCCTGCCATGGGCAGAGACACCTTCCACTAGACCAGGTTGCTCTAAGTCCTGTCCAGCCTGGTCCCAAATACTTCCTGGGATAGGGAGTCCACAGCTTCCCTGGGCAACCTGTGCCAGGGCCTCACCACCCTCACAGGGAAGAATTTCTTCCTAATAGTTAATCTAAACCTGTTCTCTTTTAGTTTAAAACCACTTCCCCTTGCCCCATCACTATCTGCCCATGTAAAAAATGTTCCAACTTATCCAGTCCCTAGTTCTGGAAATGAAATACCAGCTTCCTTGGCACAATTCAGAATACCAAAAAAATTAAGAAGCCTCCTACGACTGGGGAAGAGAGTTTGAGCTACCAGCTGCTTTGAACATTTGTAGAGGAATACTTGGGGACTGGGTTGCAAATACACTGCTATATTCCACTTTCCAGCAGCCTGAAGTATGTTTGGCAATATACAGGAGAGAACTGCTGTTGGTGTGAAACACCAACCAGAACAGGGCCTAATCCCACACATGGATGAATATGGTCATGCCATTTTACTGCTGTGCATGAGGTCCCATAAAGAATATGTCACTCGACTTACTTTTCCCACATAAAGAATAAAAGATATGTTTAAGTCAGTGCTTAGCTTTAGGCAGCGCTTAGCTGCTGACCAGCGTGGAAATCCCATCTGGAAAAGACATGCAGATTCATCATCACTGCCAAAGTGCTTTTCTACAGCAAGTGCTAATGCAAAATGAGACAAGAACTACTTACTTTGGTGCAGGCAAACTTCAGCTTTTTCCGTGAGCCTGTTGGGTGAGGTCAGACAGATTAAAAGGAAAAAAAAGTTTGCTAAACTATAAATGCAATTAAAACCAAAGAGGGTGCACTGGGGGTAGGTGTTATTCAGAGTGTTTGAGGGGGTGCCAGAATCTGGATCTGAATAGTTTTGATTAACAAACCTGGGTCTGAATTGCTAGAGAACTGTTCATTTCGTTAAGCCATTATTCATGGCCTGTGACTGGTCATAAGTAATGTTCTGCATCCTGATGAGAGGATTGAAGCTTACACTGGCATGATGAATGCCTGACAGCAGATAATGAATAGTGTACTTCCCTCACAATTCACAAGTGCTCCAGGGTTTCTGAATTGTAAACTACCAGGCCAACTCACTGAACAAGTACATTGAAATAACATTCCCAAAAGCAGCAGGATTTCAGCTCTTTCTCTATGGGGTAGAGTTTAATTTCCTTAAATCAAAGCAGTACAGGTCAAGCAGGTGTCCTAGAGCTGCTTGTTGGTTTTGTCTCAGGCCCAGGCACTCTGCAAATACAACCCAACCCCTGAGCCACAAATCCCTCCTCGGGGAGAGAGCTGCGGGTTCCCCGCCAGGCCAAAACCCAACTCTCCCAAAAAGTACCATCCTTCCATGACTCCACCGGTTCCACTTGTAGCTGGAGCTGTTTAAATACTTGCAAACAACAACCCGCATGGGCACATAAATAGCAGCCAATGGAAGCCCAAGTAATTCATTTATCAGTATATTGACCAGCAGACTGTCTTAATTATTTAACTATTCTGGTAAAAGCTAATGCATAAAGAACTTAAACAGTGCGTGGATCTTGCACAGGGCCTTCAGCCAAGGGGAAAATTCAGGCTGTACAAAGTCTCCCCTGCATGCAGATGGGATGGAGAATGTTCCTGATGCATGGAGCTGTGGGATGACTGGCCAGGGGCAAAGCATTACAAGGGATGCTTGGACCAACACACTGCCATACTGTTTCCCAGCTTTATTGGAGTCTCTGAATACCAGTTTGACTTGTACCCAGCCATAAATATATCCCCAACTGAACGTAACACAAGTATGCAAGGAAAATATTTCGTTTACCGACCCAAGGGAAAGTGAAGTGTAGGACAGCTGTCCAGTGAAGCCTGGAGAAAATCACCTGGGAACATCAAAATGCAGGTGCTGTAACTGAACACTTGACAGACAACCACGTGTAGAACACTTTCCCCACAGAGGACAAGGAAAAAATCGTTTGGCTTGAGATATTTGCACTTCACAGGCTGATCTCTCAACCAAGCTGAAGAAGCAATTAATTGAATTAACAGGGCATATCAGCCTCTGGAGCACTCAACACTGTTGCTGTGGCAGGTCTGCTGCCCACACGTCTTCATCTGAGAGCGCTGCACCTCTTTGCTTCCACTCCAGCCACGTCTTTGCTGTGCACGACTGCCACGGCGCTCATTAAGCTGGTGGCTTGGGACAGGCTTTAGGTTGGGCATGGCTTCTGTGAGAATCCCAGCTCAGTGGGATCCCGCCGGGGCGGCGAATCCAAAAACAAATGAGCGGAGGCTTCCCACTGACCCACTGACCCAGCATCGGCTACGTTTTCACACTTGGCACCTTTCTAACAAACGGCTGCTCTGTGGCTGCACGAGGCGATCGTGCACGCTCCGTGAGCCCTTTGTGCCTGCTCGCAGCGCTGAGCTCCCGCATCCCGCGGATCCGCACGGGGCTTCTCCTCCTGATGGCTGGGGGATAGGAGCGGGAATTACGGACATTGCCTACCTTCCAGGAGGAGCACACAACTTATCCCACCACAGCCCTTCCTGCGCCTTCACCAGGTTGATTTTCAAACTCTAGAAAGGTAGCTTCAGCCTCAGACAGGAGAGGGAGCAGCCTGGGTAGTCCCAACCCTGCCAGAAATTGCCTGTGTGATTGCAGGTGAATTACTCTTTCGATGCTTCAGTTTTCCACAGGAAATTGTATTTCCTTTGACACTTAAAACTCTAGATCTTTATGCTGTGGGTCACTTCCTACTACTTTTTGTACAGAACCCAGCACAATGAGACTAATTTTGACAAGATTACTGAATTATCTTGATCTCACAGTCAAATATTTTTATTAAGCTCAATTTCATCCTGGTTGTCCTACATAAATTCTTCTTCCTGCTGCTTAGACACTTCTGTTATTTGTAGATACTTATCAGGGAACATTTTTTAATGGCCTTTTTACTGGAATACAAATTCTACAGTGAAAAGTGAAGGCTATTACCCCAAACTATTGGTGGGTGGCCAGTGCCTCTGGCTTTGGAAATCGCCAGAAACCAGTCAAGCAGCAGCACCCGTGTTGCTTTACATATTCAGGAAAGCAAAGTTACATGGAGCTCCTGGTGTATTCAGAACTGGACTCCTTTTTACTACACAGGCAGCAAATGAGACAACTGGAGAATACAAAAATACTGTTCCCAAGCACAGACACAGAACTCCTTTAAATTATCTCTGCTTTTCCAGTATCTAAAGCTCCTTTTCCCAACAAAGGTCACCAGGTTGCTTTGCAGCTCTCCAGCAACCTGGTGCTGAAGACCACCCCACACTGGAAATTCTGAGGGGAAAGGCACTAGGGTTGAAATATGAAGAGTTGTTAGGAGCTTTTCTTCAAGGGTTTCCTATTTTCTACTCTTTCTGCGGTCCATTTGCCTTTCCTCTGCCTTTCCATTTCCTCCATCCACACTTTCCCATCATAGCTTGTGCACAGAATTCACAGATGCCTTTCATAAATCTGTCCTCTTTCCTTCACTCAAACCTCCCCACTTTGACTCTGATTTCTCTACTTCCAGCCACACAGACCACACCACATCATGACAAATGCTCTTTCACATTCCGGACACTCTCAGGTTCCACTAGCAGCCACGTGAATGAAATTTCAATCAGACAAATGGTCCGAGTGGAAGCATCATAGCTCCAAAGGCTTCAAAGAGTGCTTGTGGTTTCCATGCCAGCATTTTTTGTGGTAGTCACTCACTGCTAGTAGGGTCTAGTATCAGCCTTAACAAACCAAGCCACTTCACTTTCCACAGCCAGCCCATAATTAAAAAAGGCCAATAGACTCTCGATGATGATGCAATGATGTGCTCTCAGGTGCTTCTCTAGGCATGAGGCCAAAAGTTAAGTTACCATTTATGCAATTTGAAATGAAAGGCATGGAATTATGCAGTGACTAGAATTTCTCATTGCAATTCTTAATAGTTTTGTCTTTATTTTTCCAACAGTCAGCAGGTTTTTCCTGTAAGGAGTCCTTTAAAAAATAAATTAGATGGCTACTTACCATGACTATCAGTTGACTCAGATGACAGGACATTGCACTTACAAGACCTTTTGTGTTCCTCACTTCTCCTTTTCTGTTTCTCAATTAGGCCAGATTCTACTGCCTTCATTCATACTATTGCTTTATTCCATAGCTCACACTAATGATTTCAGCAGTAACTCCTGGAATAAATTACCGCTCCCGTGTGCCAAGATGACCTGAAGTCCTTGCCGAGGGCTGTTTCAGGCCTCTGTCATGACTTTCTTATCCCGTTTCATCCTCCACAAAGCCAGGACCTTCTCACAGCTCGTCAGCTGGTTCCCCCAGAATTGGTAGACAAATACCTTCCCATGCTTACTGTGCCTCATGGGAAACCACAACTGTGTCACTAACGTGGCATGTACGGACCATTGCTCTTATTAACTCAGCAACCCCATCATGTACCTATCAGTAAGAAGGTGTTTGTTGTCCTGTTTTATATGTGACAGTGGTCAATGCCTCACTGAATCAGGTATTACACCAACATGTCCCACATTTGGGGGGATAAAACACACACTGCTAAGAATGGGTATCAACATTTGAAACAAGAAATCTGAACATTTAGGAGTATTTTAAAAATATGAACCTCTAAGAGTTATGAAAATATCATGGACCTATCCTGTTTCCCTTCAGTAAAAGTCCAGCCAATCCCTCTTAAGTGCTGTGAAATCCTCACTGGAGCTGGTGCACGAGGTAGAGCTTAGTTATGAAGCCTCCTGCAGATCAGTTGGAATCTTTGTAAGTATAAATCATAGAGCAAAATCAATTGCTTCCGGAGTCTCAGAGAGAATTACTGAGAGCACGCACGAAGTCAAATCCCCAAAAGATAGGGAATGCCAGAGTTAAGACGATCATGACCGAGTCTGGAAAGGACAAGCTGCTACACTTGGTGCTACGTAGCCTCAGGGGAATGTGCAGTAACTGGTTACCCCAGTGCCCTATAAAATCTACTCTCAGGCTTTCCACAGTTGCTATTAATAGGAGTTATAAACAGCCACGGAACCATAACACGAGATTAGCTGTTGTTATATCTGTTTCACAGATAAACTCTCTGACAACCAGTGAAACTGAAATGGAAACCAAGCCTCTACAGCCAAATTGGCAGGAATGCTGCAGCAGGATACTGGAGAACAGTGCTCACAATGGGTAACCAGATAAGGGCAAAGCCAACCTTTATCCTGTTCCACTCTTGTGCTCAAGTGAAACAGCAGAACAATCAAAAGCAAAGCCTTGCTGTTGACAAGTCTCACCTCTCATCTCTCACCAACATCAAAAGGTTGTAGAATCATGGAATGGTTTGGGCTGTAAGAGACTTCTAAAAGTCACCCAGTCCAACCCACCTCCCATGGGCAGGGACATCTTCAAGCAGGTCAGGTTGCTCAGAGCCCCATCCAACCTGACCTTGAATGTTTCCAGGGATGGGGCATCCACCATGCCTCTGTAGCATGGATATTGTCTAAGGCTGAAGATAAAAAAGCAGTGCACTACTTGAAGTTGGTGTTGTCTCCCAAAAAGTTGGGGTTTGGCTCTGTGCTATTGCCTCTGGAGTTTGAAAGATTCAGAGCAAGCCCTGATCAGGTCTAAGACAAATTATTTGGGCTAAAGATTTTGTAACCTGTTGCCTTCAGTCACCTGGGTTTGACTGAGAGGGAGCTTTGTTACAAATGTCTCCATCAGCTGATTTCTGGTGGCAGCTCCTCTCCAGCTCTAAGAAGCTGAGAAGCACCTCAGGGCAGCAGCAGACTCTTTAAATTTGACCACATGAAGAAGAAGGTGCAACAAACACATGAATGGGAGATTCACCAGCCTTTGACAAGGCTAAAACATGATTTGGTTGCTTGCTAAAAAAAAAAAAAAGAGCAGGCTGCCATGCAAAGGTGAAGCATTTGCAGTTAGGTAGAACCGGATATGTCGCTTGTAGGTCACCTGCTGATGAGCCCTCAGAGCCTTCCAGCCGTGGGTCACCAGCGCATTCAACCCAGAACCAAAATTACAGCCGGGCATTTTAATTATATGCCTGCTTTCCTCTGGGTCAAATGCTTTTCAGGCATTGTTTCTTCTGTGGGTGTCTGACATCTGGCACAATCAGGCTTCATCTTAGCTGGGTTCCTTAATCAAAGTTTCTACATTAGCAGCGTACAGAAATTTGGCATTAAACATAACTCGTTAAGGTTAGTAAAAAACCCATTCACCTTGTCTTCAGCACTAATTTAGCCCAAGGTAAGGACCTACATTTTCTATCCTGTGCACAGTAAAAATCCCAGGAGAATAAAAAAACCCACAAGAACTCATAATTTGCAACATTGCTTTTTCCCCGAAAACCTTTATTGCAGAGCAGGAAGAGAGACAATTTCTGTTACAGTCCTTGAAAGCTGGTTTCATGACTCTTTCTCAGATTGACAGTAACACTGATTCCACCCAAACAACTCAGCCTGAAACAGACAACTCATAATGTTAAAGTTCAGGACAGTTACAGCTGACTGAAAAAGGGACTCAGAATGGAAATTGTTGTACAACTGCTACGTTATGACTTGCTGCCAGATCTGGAGATAGAACTAAAAGCAGCCATTTTCTTCTGATTGATTTGGTTCTCTCTTATGAGGAATGACAATAGTAACATCTAAATGACAGCATTGCTTGGAGTTTTCTTTTTTTTTTCCCCCCCAGAGGAATAAATACATTGTATTCAAAGCCACAAAATCCTTGGAATTCACAGCACTCAGTGAAACCAAAAGTGATCAAACAAACACCAGTTTAATAAATCCTGATATGAACATATGTTCCAACAGGGAGTACGCTGTGCTTTGCTTGGGTAAAAGCAGAGTCCCAGCACACTTAATGCTCAACTGTTTTCTCATCAGAATCTCTTCTGTCGTAGCAAATGGGTCAGTGTGCAGAAATCACAGCCACATTTTGAGTAGATTGAGTTAACTTTATGAATGCATCATAAAATGGGAACTTCATAACTTCCTATTGACACTGTTTTACTGTTGCAATTTACCATTCTAATGGCACTATTTAGGAAACAATGGCTGAACTGCAATGAGATAATTAAGGAATAATGTCCATTACTTCAAAGTATACAAAGCAGTAAACAGCTGCCAAAAGTGATTAATAGCTGAGATGAAGTTAAGACATTTAATCAATCTAATAAACCATTTATTGCAAGAATATAGCCGCTTACACTAACTATGAGACATTTATCTTATTGATACAAACAGCAGTATTTTCCTTTCTTTAGGATGTAATATCACGAGACCTTGATTGTTCTCCCATTAAAGTCAAGGATAAAACTCCCATTGTGGGCCCAGGGTCAAGACTTCACAGAGCTGATACCAATGAAAATAAATGCTTCCTTTTAATGTAGAACAGTTCTGCTAAAAACATTTCCCCCCCCCACACACACTATTATAAAACATCCTGTGGCATTGAGAGAGGGACACATTTTAGTAGCAAGGACAAATGTCAGAAGTCATGATGAAAACCTGGATCTCCTATTAGCTGGTGCTGCAATTCCCTGCTAAGTACTGTTTTGTCTGTACCTCCACCTCTGATCTGTGACAGGGAGATGAAACCATTCATTGTTCCATGGGATTATTTAGGATTTAGCTCATGTAGCATACAAAGAAACGTAGATAGAAGATACTGTACTAACTTCAGTGTTCCTAAAGTAAAAACAGAAAGGATACAACACGGATTGCTCTTGATTCTGTAACATCTATCTCATAACTGGCACAGGAATGGGAGTGGTGGGGGGTGGGAGAGGCTGATCCCATGCCCAGGGGACGGGACCTGTTTCTGAGGGTACAGCAGTGCTGCCAGGACAAGAACAGCTGCGCTTCCTCAGCTTCCATTCTGCTTCCCGCTGCCCTGGAAGAGCGTGGGCTTTCTACAGCTCCTCAGTGTCCTGCTTTTTGCTCTCCACCTTAGGCTGGAGGGGTGAGGGAGCTGCGTGGCAACAGCAAAGGGACAAGCGCAGGGAGAGACGGCACGCCCTCTCACCCTACTTCCCCCTTATATATCACCACAAACAGCAGTTCCCCCTCTAAACTGAAGCAAATACCAAATTCCTGACCAAGATGAACACACAGAGAGCTGCTTGACTGGAGTTCTACGGCATGAGTTGCAGAAACAATCTTACCAGCATTAAAATCACACATACCACATTGGCTCGAGGTGAACATTGTATTCGTCAAGCTTGCGAAACGTGCTTTTCATCAGACAAGACGTTTCTGTCTCCTCATCCCTGCCTAGAAAAGAGGCATTGGAACACATGTTCACTCCCACAACACATTACAATTTCCCTTTCCCTGCAAAGAAATGGAAGGTGTTCTTAGTGCTGGATGACTCCTGAACTTGCTCTGAAGCAATTCTTTTGTCTTAATGGTAGCAGGAAGCTTCTTTGGTTTTACCCAAATATAAATATTGATACAGAAACTCATACCAGATAATAACAGAGGTATGAATTTATTGTTTCAGCAAAAGCTCCTATGCAAATGAACCCTCAGATAATTAAAAATGCCTCCAGTGCCTGGGCGGGTAAAAGATCAAGCGCTTGCTGGGTTACAACACAACCAGTGCTGTGATAAAGCTGCATAATAGCTCAGGAGCAGCAGCTCGCAGCCTTCACAGGCAGCAGGGCTAATTCCACCAGCCAACATGTACCAACTCCTGCTCATCCGCGCCCGATCCAGCCTGCGAGGGACTGTTTGTAACTGCAAGACTCTTGTCTGGAGAAGCCAAAGCCAAGGAGCAGGTTGGAACTTGCACAGTTGGATGCAATGCAAGCAGTGGCATCGCGCTCACTCCCCGTGCAAGTGTTTGTCATAAGAGCAGGACGGGAAAACCTAAAATACGAGTCCCAGAAACCTGCAATACAGGTATCTCTGCCTGTACTGCTCTTTAGGGAGTGTTAGTTTTGGAGACAGAACGCACAGGTAGATTTGGAATGACTTTTTCTACACTGAAAGGAACGCAGTGATTTGAAGACTCACAGCAAAATGTTTAAATCTGTTGACTGCAGGAATGAAACGAGGCCCCCGAGCTGTTAAGTCATTTTCTCCAGAAACTGGATGTGGCACTGCTACAGAGCAGAGATTCCTCGAGGCTGGGCCCATAGCATTCTTTCACGGCGAGGAAGAGCTGCAACAAAAACAGCTGCTTAAATTGCTGGAATTAAACACGGTGGTCATTTCTGCAACCCAGCTTGGCAGCTGAAAAGAATCACAGAATCCCAGAACGGCTGGGGTTGGAAGGGACCTTAAAGATCATGTAGTTCAAACCCCCTGCCATGGCCAGGGACACCTTGCACTAGAACAGGTTACTCCAAGCCCCATCCAACCTTGCCTTGGACACTTCCAGGGATGGGGAGTCAATGCCATGGTTTTGTTACTGTTAGGTAAAACTGTTCATAGAAATATTTATTAATATTTTTTTAATGCAAATGGCGAGTGGTTTCCTCTTTTAGTGAAAAAAGAAGATAGTTGTAACCAATATTACTAAAACTTGTGTTGCCTGTGTCTATGCCGGCTACAGAAGGATTTTCCCCATTTATTTAATTCAATTTAAAATTATATCTGTCCTTAGTGTAGCAAGGTTGCAATAGTGGCTTGGATATACATTAGACTCTTTTCTAGGAGACGAAGGAGGTTAAAATTCCTTCTTTATGTTAAGTACACCACCATGCTTTTTTAAAGGTTTTCCCTTGGTTTCACACTCTGGCAGCCCCACTAAGAGCCTTTATTTGGGGTGGGCTTCACATGTACTTTCCCCACCATCAGGCCCAAGGCCCTGGCTAATGGCAGGTACCGAGGAGGGTGGGAGCTGGACAGGTACACCACAGTTTATGTCCTCATGCACCAGCAAACAGCAGTGCTGGGAATTCCTGGAGAGCCAGACATGCCTTTTACGAAAAACACAGAGGGTATTTGCTCTGAGAGAAGCAGCCAGGCCTGCCATCGGTAACTCCGCAGTACAGCAGGGACTTGGAGCGCCTGGAGTGGGTCCAGCAGAGGCTACAAAGTTGATCAAGGGACTGGGGCATCTCTCTGATGAGGAAAAGCTGAGGGAGCTGGGGCTGTTCAGCCTGGAGAGGAGACACTGAGCGGGGACATCACCAATGTCCGTCAGGGTCTGCAGGGAGGGCTCCGAGCAGGGACCAGGCGGGACAGGAGGAACAGGAGGGAACTGTTCCCAGGAAATACCCCCTGGACATGAGGAAGAACTTCTTCCCTGTGCAGTGACTGAGCCCTGAACAGATTGCCCAGAGAGGGTGTGGAGTCTCCTCCCTGGGAATACTCCAGAACCATCCGCACACAGTCCTGTGCCGTGTTCTCCGGAATGGCCCTGCTGGGGTCCTTCCCTGCTGGAGCAGGGATGTGGGACCAGATGACCCACTGTGGTCCCTCCCAACCTGAGTGATTCAGTGATTTAAGCTACACGCTCGCTTCTGGAAAAAGACACCTTACAGTCACCTGTAAAAATACTTCACACGTCTTCCAAACAGATGGTTTATACCTGTTCATGAACCCAATTACATTCAGGTCCAAAGAAGGCCAACAGAGCTGGGAATGGGTCCGAAGCGCCAGGAGCGGCTGAGGGAGCTGGGAAAGGGGCTCAGCCTGGAGAAAAGGAGGCTCAGGGGGCCCTTGTGGTTCTGCACAAGTCCCTGACAGGAGGGGGCAGCCGGGGTGGGCTCTGCTCCCAGGGAACAGGGACAGGATGAGAGGGAACGGCCTCCCATTGTGCCAGGGGAGGTTTAGTTTGGATAGTAGGAAGAATTCCTTCACAGAAAAGTTGATTAGACATTAGAAACAGGATGCCCCAGTGAGGTGGCAGAATCACCGTCCCTGGAGGTGTTTAAGGAAAGCGCGCATGTGACACTCAAGGGCTGACCTGCTGGCGCTGGGCCACAGGCTGCACTCGCTGATCCCAGAGCTCTTTTCCCACCGAAACAATTCCGACTCCGTGATTTATTTTTTCCCGCGCAGCCCGAGGCGGGAAATGGCGGCCGGGCCCGCCCCGCGCGCTCACGGCTCCGCCGACCCC
>VZRQ01009978.1:1143322-1162197 GCA_013397975.1 Machaerirhynchus nigripectus
AACCCCAAAGAGGAGGAGATCCTGTCCTGCACTCAGGATAAAGGTGAGCTGCTTTTCTCTCTTTTCCATGATTTTTTTTTTTTCCATACTTAAAAAATGCACGTAGTAAAAACTCGCATTCTTCAGTGACCGTATAATCTTCTCTAGGCTGCTGGGCATAGAGGAGGGCTTGTTGGGTTTGGGCTGGTTTTTTGGGGGTTTTTTTTTTGTGGGATGAAGGTATTTGCATGAAGGTCTCTGAAACGGATTGGTGGATACAGCTGAGAACTTGTTAAAAGTGTTTAAATACCGAGTTTCATCAGTCATTTAAATAAAATACTCTTGTTCCCCGAGTTTCAGGCAGGTAACTTTATGAGGTGGTCACTGTGCAGTTACTGCCCTGCTCCAGGGAAGGGATACCTGTGCTGGGTGTGTTGGAAGGTTTTGAAATATCCGCTGTAAAGATTTTAAATTCCTTTCCCCTCTCCTTTTTTCTTTTCCTTAAAAAAAAAAAAAAAAGAAAACAATTTCCAGATTTCTTTTCTATATTCCTCCCTGCCTCTCATTTCAGAATCTGTGCAGCTTTTGGGTTTGTTGGAGGTTACTTGTGCTTCTCAGGAAGAGACACGGGCTATTTGTAAAAGCAGGCTCTATTTACTCCCTAGATAAATAGTTGTTGCTTGCGTAAGGCATCATGCTTGGGTTGGGTTTTGCTCCCAAATGAGATGAATCCAGCTTGGGCGAAGGAGCTGCTTCCCTCAAAAGTCTGGATGTTGACGAGTGCCCTTAACCTTGTTTGCCTTCGGAAGCTTGGAGCAGTCTTGGGGCTGTAAGTGGTTGTGCCCTTGTGTCTGGGGGTGAACAGGAGGGTTCAGGATCTGGGGGCTTGTTCACGGGTTTGGGAAGTTATTCGGATGTCAGTTTCATGCTTCGTTACAGGCAGTGCTGGTAAGTAGGGGGGAAAGGACAGAAATTAGAAATTAAGAGTTATGTCCATGTTCCCTGGTAGGTACGGTCAGACCTCTGAGTGGTCATCTGAAAATGGTAGATTGATAGATGTCGCCCTGAAATGGATGGGTTTCATGCCCAAAAAGCTTCCATTTTTGTGTGGCTCATCTTGGAAATAGTGAGGGGTCCCAGATTGCTGGCGAAGTTGCTCCCAGTTACTTTTGACTGTAAGGCCACATGTGAAATCCCTGTCTTCTCGCTTCACCAGTGCTGACTGCAGAAGTATGGAGGTAGATTAAAAAAAAGAAAAAAAAACCATCAGGTTTGTGGGGTGTTTGAACAAAAAATTACTTATTTTCAGCATGGGAGTGTTCATGTAACTCTTTGGTTCCTTTTGCGGGTGAGGTGTTACTTCCACCATGAGGCCTGGTTTGGCTCAAGAGGTTTCTGATGCTTTCCTCTGTTTTGGCAATGTGGAACGTGGGGTGTCTATAACGTAGTGAATAATGTGCTGTGCTCTGCCTGCCTTGTCTCCCTAAGACCTGGTTTGGGGTGGACATCCGTGATACTGTGCTCAGATGTTGTGGTTTTAATGGCCTGTACTATTGTATGTAATGGAAGGGCTTCGTTAATATCCGTAGCAGCTGGTTGAAATTTTAGTGTAAAAAAAGCCAGTTGAGACAAGCAGAGGAAGATTTGACAGCTCGGAATAAGAGTAGGCATCCACATCAAACAAGTGGCTTTGGAGTCCTCGGCAGAGCGAGCGAAAATATGCATCTAACTTGCATAACTCTGCAGTAACTTGCATAATGTGCATTGTGTTCCTGCTATTGGTTTGTCTTTGGCAGAAAATCATGATGGTCTTCGTTGCAGAGAAGGAGCTTTTCAGGCTTCGTGTTGTGTTCGCAGGGCTGGGCTGGGGGAGAGGGGGAAGGAGGGGAGCTGGAGTTGCAGATGAGGAAACTCCAGCGTCATCTTCAAACAGGAGGTGAATTCTCTTTCTTTTCGGGTTTTTGTGGGTTTTTTTTTTTTTTTTTTAACGTGGTGACAGTGCATGCGTTGGATTGACGATGAGCTCTGTGGTGAGACTCTAAAATCACTCCAGAGCAACTTTTGCAGCAGGAGAACTGCGGGTCTGTCCGTCCTGCGCTCTGGAAGGAGAGTGCTGCTTGCTCCAACCTCTTCCACTACAGGTTTTCCCAGTGCTTGAGGTATGGAGCTTGTGGAAACCCGTTGCTCTACCTGCCTCCCTGGCGTGGCTGCGCATCGCGTCACCCAATTTTCTGTCAGATTTCAGAGCGGTTTTAGCAGAGCCTTTAGGTCCGGTGAGCTGTGAGAGAGAGGGAGAGAGAGCCCGGAGAGGAGATACGGAATCCAGATAAGGCTCCTAGCAGGAGGCTGGTGCTAAGTGAGTCCCTGCTGCTAATTCAGGTGGAGCTGAGTGTATTGGTACAAAATGGCTCACAAATATGTTAAGGCATAATGAATTAACTCTTTTGTTTCATGAAATCCAGAATCAGCTGAGCCTGAATTCTGGAATTCTGTGATACGGTGAAATACAGCAGCGCTGTGCTGTGTGAGCCAAGGCTGTCCAGTTTAATGAAAAGCTGGTTTTTTTTCCTTCCTCTGAGTTTAGCGTTTGGCTGCAGAAACAAATTCCCGGGTACTAAGTGGCATGTGGTGGCTTTGGGAATCAGGGTTTTCTTGGGGTTTTTGAGACCTTGTGCTGGTGTTTCTTGTGGAAAAAAAAATGAATTTATTTTCCTGTTGTTAAGCTGGAGAGAGGCAGTTCCACAGTAACTGAGCAGCTGCTAAATAATGCATGTGTATACCTTCAAGGTTTTGATTTTTTACCAAGATTTTTTTAAAGCTTTTAATCAGATGTGAGACCAGCATTTAGCTTGATTTGTTTTTTTTTTTTTAATGTATTTATGCTTTAAAAGGCACTCAATGTGCAGTACAGGCTTCTGCCAAATTTCTCCTGTGCGAGGGAGCGAGGTTGGCAAGAAACAGAGCTGGTTCTGTGGTCCTGGGGCAGTTATGTTTTTAGGTAAATACTGTGCTTTACAAGCGAAAATGCTCAAGCATTTTCTTGCTAGTCCAGGTGTATTAAATAATACCTTTTGAGATAAGTGAAGCTGTGGCAACTTGTTAAGGGGGAGCTTATAAACACTAAAAGGGATTTGTTAACGCTTATTTTTGCACAAATAGCAAAAAATTTCGAAGGTGGAAAAAACCAGGTCTCGGTGTGTGAACCATTCCCTAATATGTTGCCACATGGTGGTGCACTGGATTTAGTTGTCTGTCAAAATGAAAGCTGAGCATGGAAGGTTTGCTACAATCATATTTTATTATTATATTATTATTATTGTAATGTTCTCAAATGCCTGTGGTGTTCCCGCTGCTGGAGGATTTTGGTCCCTATCTGTGTTGTTAAATTAGTTCTGGGAAATAGGAACTTAGGTTCTCCCAACTGGAAGTGAGACGTAGGTGCCTGGAAATACTTTAAACACTAAATTCACTGAGAATTCAATTCCCTGCTAGTTTTTTAAGTAACAAAAATAATAGTTCTTCGCAGAAATATTTTATGTTGTAGTCATCTGGCACTTCTGGAAACGGGAAACATTAACAGACTTGAAACTGAAATGGAGACCTAAGTATGTGAAAAGAGGTTTGTTTTATCAGGGGTAAATGTGAGCAACTAAGAAAAAATACAGATAGAAAGTACGAAGAAGAACTGGAAGTCTGGATCTCTATAAATCAGTGCAGATAAAATCAGCCGGTTATTTTCTTTTTTATTGGTTTTAATTCTTATTACTCAGAGACCCGTAATGTAAAATCTGTATGGTTAAATTTGCAGAAAACTGAGCAGTGCTGACAGAGCTGCTCTGAGTGTCACGTTGAGAGCGTGGTCATGGATGGGCAACAGGGATTCCGTCCAAAGGAGTGAATTTCACTTTTTTACCTACCTGCATTAATTTGATCCTCATAAATGATGCAAATTCTTGGCTGTTTCCATGTGCCAAGTTAAATAGTAGTGAAAAGTAGTCCAGTCCTTCAGATAGCTGCTTCAGGCTGTGGTGTTTTGTTTTCTCTCTTCAGATACATCTTTCCTGACTTGTGTAAAATTTGCCCTGTCAGCTGAGTGTCTATTTTCAGTTATTTAGAGTAACAGAATGTTTAAGTGTCCCTACAGATGGGAATTGTCTTCTGCAATAAATTATATGAAAAAGGTTCACAGTGCAGCCTGAACCATTGGAGCTTTTTTAAATCACAGTGTGAGTCCCTGAGGATGTTTTTACAAACTTTTTTGCCTTTTCTTTTAAATAGAGTTGGAAAAAACTGCAATGAGACCAATACTCATTATAATTTTAAACAAGGAGTCATGAAGATCTCAAGTTAAAAGCCAAAATAAGTCTTTAATTGTGTCTTCAATAAAAAAAAGTTTTGAAAATAGCTGAAAATACTTTGAATGTACTTTTTTGCCATTACATCACCAGGATTCAGAGTACTCAAACACTTGAACATATGTTAATGATCCTGAGACATTGTCTCAACAGATTTTTATAATATTGACTTCAGAATTTTAACGCTAAAGTACCGCTTAAAGGGGGGAAAAAAAAAAGATGTGGAAACCACTCCAGCAGTCCAGTGGAATGTGAATTGCTCGCAGAGGGTAAAACTTTAAATCATTAACTAATGACATAGTTGTTATATGAAACCAGAGTAGCCATACAGTAGGTTTTGTGTTCCAGGGAGACTGTAGTAACCTGTAGTAACCCAAGATTTGATTTAGGGTCGCAGTTAACAGGCTGAAGTGCTGTAATGGGAATGATAATTTGCCTGAATATCAAATATTCAGTCGGAGTCTGTAACCTGCAGTGTGATCATTTCTTCCTAATGCTTGTTGTCACCTCAAATTCATACTGGTTTCAATGCAGTGATTTAACTGAAGTGTTCAGAAGTTTAACATGCCTTTTAAAAAAAACCAAACCAACCCAACAAAGTTGACCTACATTTTGTTAATTCAGTACTCAGAAATGCAAATAACATTTTCTGACATAATCAGTAAAATGTGGCGTGATCGATGCCACGCTTCAGCTTTCAGAGTTTAAGCTGAACATTCCAAATAAGCCTCTGGATAACGGGTCCATTTTTGTTTCTTTAAAGGGATAAAAACTGAAATGCTGAGAAGGCAAAAGGCCAAGAGAAATCAAACTCCCTGACTTGGTCATTGTTGTGAAGGGCTTTCCTGTTGCCCTCACAGATAGGTTTGACTGTGGGAGGCTCATTTTCCCATCATGGAACACTTAGTTTATGAGTTTGACTGTCATGTGAAAGTTACCATTCCAACATGAAAATGGTTGCAAATTAGATCTATCCCACAGTTTTTATATATATGTCAATTCCTACGTATTCCTTCTATAAGCATGTGTGCTTCTGTTTCCTGCTGAGTTTTGAGTTGTTGGCAATGACCACCATGGTTGGGACAGTATTACATTTTCAATGAAAAATCCAGTTTCAGGCAATCCTGGATATGGAAATGATAACTTGAGGGCTGAATTTGTCCATTACTCAAGCCCAGCCAACAGAGAATTTTGGATGGATTACTTTGATTTGTATTTGAAGTGTTTCTGTCCACAAGAGTTAACATTTTCTTTTAAAGAAAAGACTAGGAAAATCAAAGACAGGTCTAATTATCTACATTCTTCCTCAGGTTTTGCCTACTGTGTGAATCAGAAGGGGAAAATGTGGCTCATCCCTCTTTCTCCTCCCTGCCTGGGGGATATACCTTGCTGGAAGAGCAGCGAGGAATGTGGATATATGTAGGACCAGGAAGGAGCAGAGAGCTGCCAGAGTGCTCCAGCCTGTTTGGGGGATGGAACAGAGTACAAAATCCTGGCCTTTGCAGCTGTGGAGCTCAGGCAGAGGCTGGTGGTGGGACAGGGAATAGGTTTGGTGTCTCTGATGGGCTCCCAACCTGCCCTGACCTCTCCTGGGCAGTGGGTGCTCCCCTGATGAAGTCTGAGGGTCTCCGCCCACCCATTTGGGTGGTTTAGTGTGTTCCCTTATCCCAGCTCAATTATGTCTAGAAAGGGGTGGAACCTTCCAAGCTGAAACAAGAGAAGGGCTGATAGAACTACAACAGGCAGAGCGTGTTTAGACGTTTAAAGATCACATCTGGATTGCTGGTAAGCATTGTAAACCATCCCATGCCTCTCAGCAATGGAAACCTGGCTGGAAAATCTGCCAGAAGCATTCAGCGACATCTCCTAAGTCTCCATGAGCCGGTTCTAGTGGATGTTCCTGATCTAAGCTGTATTTCCAGTGCTCCTCCCAACAGGGTGACATCTCGCTGGGTTTCAGTTCTCTGCTGAACTCCCAGAGCTGCAGGCAGGTGCGGAGGAAAGAAGCCTTTTATGCTTTTAATGTCATCACAGACACTTCCAAGAGTTTCATGTTGGAAATGTTAATCTTGCTATAAATTCTGCTTTTGCTGGAGTTTGAGGGGAGCTTGCTTTATTTTTGCTTGGAGAGGTTGAGGCGTAAAACGGAGATGGATGGGAGGAATATGGAAAGCATAAGTAGCATCTAAATAGATCTGAGTAAAAATATGTTGCACGTGATCTGCTGTGGTATAATTTTGGCCTTTCTTTTTGTGTTTCTGGAATGTTTGCTGTAAGACAAGAGAAAAGAAATTCAAGAGTCTTATACAGTCCAGTCCTTTCAGTGCCAGCTGCTACTGTGCAACCCAGATATTAGCAGTAAAATATCAACTTTAACCAAATGAGCAGAGAAAGTCCTGTTCTGCAGCTTGTAGGCTTTATTCAGCCTGTTATCAAAATGATCACTTGCAAAGTGCCACTTCTTGTTTTCTTTGTACAAGATAATAAAGTATGATTTGTAAAAAGAAGAACCCAATTATTAGAAGTGATTGGCTGCACTAGAAATGAGAATTCTATTATCTAGAAAATTTATTGCGAGTTAAAGCTGAATAAATACATGGTAGACTTGGATTCTAAGGGTGTCAGGGGGCTTGAAATGAGATTTTTTCTTTATTTATTTGTTCAATAAGCTATTACTCTATTCTGAATGTTTATTAATATATTTAAAGCCTGACAGATGGGAAAATAAGACACTGCAGGGCCTGTTTTGTACAGAGGAGCAGCCCCAAATAATGGATGCCTGATCTGTCAAAATCCGATGTGTATGTAACTTTTAAAATGTTTCTAAAACTTCAGGACAGGTTTGTAGGAAGCAAATCTTTCATGAACCTCAGCCTGCAGTTACAGTTTGCATATTGATGATATTGTTTAAAGTCGAGTCCTCTCTGCTGGGTAACTGGCCAGTTGTTTGCTGCCACTGTTGCAAACCTTATTTTCCTGGTAGCAAGTGAAGTATTGATTTTTATTCACTGCCGCGCTCTCCCCCACCCCCGCAGCTCTCTGCTTCCTGACTTGTCCTCCAGGATTCCCAGCGGAATTGGCAATAAAACTAGTCTTGCTGTTTCCTGGCCTGCTGTAATCAGCAGTAAAATCTGAAACGTTCTTGTTTATTTGATGATTTGCAAAGCTTGGCCGGCCCCTTGGAGTGTGGAACTCCTCCCCTGGCCTCTGGGAGCCAGAGGGAGGGATGTGCTTCCAGCTCTTGAGGATGAGCTCCTGCCTTTGGGAACCCTTTGGAGTAGATAAATCAGTTTCAATCCTCATAATCATGATAAAGAAGTTCTGCCACAAAGGTGCTGTTACAGTGGGCACATGTAGAAGAATCCAGGTGTTTGTTTTTGAAGCAATGTTAGCAAAGAATTTTCTTAAAAGATACGGATTTTATACAGAGTCATTCTGAGCATGCATTTAACAAGTGGCAGGCGGTGCTGCTTTATTTCTGTCCACAAAAGCTGTCTTGTATTTTCATGCCTGGATATTTACATACTTGCATTTGTTACCCACGAGTGCACGTACATGTGGTTACCGGGGAGAGTTTGGCTTGGAAGGGACCTTAAGGATCATCTCGTTCCAACACCTCCCACTAGACCAGGCTGCTCCAAACCCTCTCCATCCTGGCCTTGGACACTTCCAGGGATCCAGGGGCAGCCACAGCTTCTCTGGGCAACCTGTGCCAGGGCCTCCCCACCCCCACAGGGAAGAATTTCTTCGTAATACACCATCTAACCCTGCCCTGTGTCAGTGGGAAGCCATTCCCCCTTGTCCTGTCACTCCAGGCCCTTGTCCAAGTCCCTCTCCAGCTCTCTTGGAGCCCCTTTAGGCACTGGAAGGGGCTCTAAGGTCTTCCAGAGCCTTCTCTTTTCCTCACTAACACCCCCAGCCCTTTGCCTGTCTCCATGCTAGAGGTTCTCCAGCTCTCAGAGCTTTCTTGTGGCCTCCTTGCTGCAGCAGGTCCACCTTGCTAAAGCTCAGAATGGTGGGTGTAGATTTTGAAGCTGGTTTGCCATGTGAGGTTTGCTGAACTGTGAAGTTGGCAATTTTTCCAAGGGATAGTCAGATAGAGGCATTCTGCAGAGGAGAGGTCAATAGTGCCACGTTCCTAGAAAATATTTAATCATTTATATACTTGCTTCAGCCAAGCACAAAGAAAGTTCTAACATTTACCACCTGGAGAGAAAGGCGCAATTATGAAGTATCTCATTAAACCTTCACAAAACCCTTAAAATTTTTTTTTAAAATGGGCTTATGGAACTTCTTTCAACTAAAATTGGTTTAAGATACACATTAACAATTTGATGAATGCAGTGTACAGTGAAGCATTTCAGGGAAAACACTTCAAGTATATATTTCACAGGGATTTTTGGAATTCATCCTTGACCTTTTGGGTTTTTTTTTTAATTCTCTCCCTTGCCTTATTTTGCTTTCTTGCCTTTTTATCTTCTAATGAGAAGTTCTGGAGTGCAACAGCTGCCTCTCTGTTCTGGTGCCGTTGAAGCTCAGGGGGCTGAGGTATTTGGTGGCTGTGTCCAGGGATAATTCTGGTGTGTCACTGCTGGGTTAATGGTTGGACTCTTATCTCAGAGATCTTTTCCAAGCTTTGTGATTCTGTGAGAAGCTGTAGTGGATGTTTGGGGCTGAGGTGGTGCAGTGAGGAGGAACCCTGGACAATATTGTATGGACAGGTTGTCTCCTGGCAAGTTGGCCAGGGTGGTGTAGGAGCTGTCTTAAAAGGCGAGATGTTCTTTGTGTTGAAATTTAGGAAGATAAAGGTCTTTTATCACCTCCAGTGAATGTTGTGCTGTGTTTAAAGGGAGGAGATGCATGAAAAATAACCAAAATAATAGAGTAGGTACTTCAGGGCTCTGCCCAGGGTACAGCATGGCTTCAGAGTGAAAGGCAGAATATCCCCTTTGAGCTAAAGGAAGCGTTTGCTCATGCATCATACAGGTGACCTGCATAACCCATGAAGAAATGGTTTCCAAAATCGTTTATCTGGGAATTCCTGAACAGGGTGAACTGGCAGCAATTTGCATTTGTTATAACTGATGCAATCTTATAAAGGTACTGAAAACCAGTATTATAAAGGTACTGATTGTGTTCCAGCACATGAACTGTGTGTCATCAGTCATAGAGTGGTTTGGATTGTAAGGGATGTTAAAGATCATCCAGTTCCAACCCCATGCCATGGGCAGGGACACCTTCCACCAGACCAGGTTGCTCCAAACCCTATCCAGACTGGCATTGCACATTTCCAGGGATGGGGCAGTAGAGGAAGGAAGGGTAAAATTTCATTACCTAGTGACCAGCTGAACATGTCAAGTGTTTGTGCTTGTATTTACCCTGAACTCACCGACAGTTTTCCTGTGCTGGGTTCTGGGTGCTGGAAGATGATTACCTTTGCCAAGTCATTTGTTGGCCAGCTGCCAGTTCTCATTACTTTTTATGATGTGAAGCTGATTTTGTTGAGAATCCACAAGTTGAAAATGATATTGAGAGTTTTGGAAGTGGAGAGGGGGGAAGGTTACGTTAGTTAGGGAATTAAGAAAAGAAAAGGGAAAGAATACTGAATGCAATCTGCAGAGCAATTCATTTGCTAATTACACATTGACATAAATTGGAAAGTCCCAGAAGGAGGGGGTTTACAGCATAACTGGAAAACAATTTGCATCTGTGTAGAGGTCTGTGCTTATCCACAAAGGAATGAGATTTTAACTGGATTTGTTTAATCGGGTTTATCGTGAGTGCATAGTTGTGGGCTTCCTTTTTCCTCACATTGCAAAATCTCCTGTCTTTCTGGAAGATTCCCTCTTGTGTTGAGATTAAATATGTCAGAGAAGGATGTATGGAGAAGTTTAATGGAGACTGAAAGTGAAACCTACAAAAAAGCAGGAAATGTCCTTCTGAATTTTAGAGTGGATTGAATACGTGAATGTTTCTGGCTCCAGATTACCATGATAAAACTGACATCTTAATGCAAACTCTGCCCTGAAATTCAAATGCCTTTCTTTTTCCCCCTGCCCTATAAGAAATCTGAAACTCCAGCAAATTCTTGCTGTCTCTGCTGGGAGGGTTGCTAACAACTAATTGTACACACTAATTACATGCTAACTGGTATTGCTACAAAGAGCATTCGGTGTTAGTATTATGATAGTTTGGGTTTTTTTTCCTCTAAATCTTCCAGACTTGTTGGTGCCCAACATGTTACCCTACAGTTGCCTCCTCTTTCCCTTTGGTAAACATGTCATGATGGGGAAAAGACAAAAATTCGAACAAAACTAGAACTCAAACTTGACAGTTTTGAAACAGGAATCTGTTCAGGTCTCATGCCTGTATTTACTTGTGCTGTTGCTGCTGCACATCATTATAAATTACCTGTTTAGCATCGTTCTGGCAGGCAAGGGAGCTCTGAGAGCAGAATGTTTTTTAAAATGCCACTTGTGGCAGTGATGGATTCTTTTCAGTACCTTTACATCAATCAGCTGTTTATCTTAAACGTAAGAGCTAAATACTGTTACTATCTCATGATACAAAACTGTGATAATATTAAAAGGGGAAAAACGAGCTTTCAGACCAAACCTGCCCCAGATGCAGGGAACAACCTCCGTAGATTCCTTAGGACCAGGTGTCCTTGGATCCCTCAGTCAGGTGCCATTTCCACGGGTTGCAGAGTAGCATTTGATAACTAAAAAGAAGAGATCAGAAGGAGGTTTTGCTTTATAATTTTTTCAAAGTGTCCTTTTAGGAAAAGTCCTAAATAGAATGAAACTCTGCCATTTCATTTTGTCTAATATGCTGGATTAAGCCCTAAAGTACAAAACTTTCTGTTGACCTCGTGCTGTTGTGATTCTGTTCAAATACAGTTTCCACAGTGGTTAATTCCTGATGCCCAAAACGGTTCTGGTTCTTCCCCTTGTCACCCAAAAATATTGGTTTCCCTGAACTCTCCTCAAATAACACTTGCAGTGTTCTTAAATTGTAAATCTAAAAATATTGATTGGAGCTTTGCAACGTGAAAAAAGAATTGCCTGGGCTCCTAAATCCAAGAAAACAAAAAAACAACGCATGCACTCGCCAAGAATCAAATCAAGCAAACCAAAACGCAGCAAACAAAAAACTCCCAGTAATATTAGCAGGGATATAAGCTGTGAGCGTGAAACTACCCATGGAAATCTCGGAGGTGACCTTGTGGTGGTGACCAGGAGGACGCAGCAGTACAGTTTTTAGCAAGGTGACCTGGCACTCAGCCTGTACTAAGCCCTTTCCAGCCCCTTGAGAAAGGGGGGTGCTGGTGTGCAAGGGTGTGTGTTTGTTTGAGTCGTGTTTGTACTAAAACATAGAAGTAACCCTGGTTTTATTTTTGAAATGCCTTCGGTGGGCACTAAAAGACAGATAAGAGTGAAGTAAGTCTGGGCTGACTCATTGCAGAACGTGCTGAGATAATCCTGAATTCCTGTTAATATCTGTTTCGTTTAGGCTTTGTTTATCCTTGTGCTGTGGATAGGGGGTGTTGGAATTCACTTGAAATAATTTTAGAAATTCCTAGGTAAAAATTCATTCTCTTTTCAACAAACAGAAATGCACGTAGTAATTAACAAAAAAAACCTTGATTTTTTTTTTGTGTTGCTGATGGTGAAAGGTTGAAGTAAAATGTTTCCATTGGCCACTTTAAATACCAGTTGGACTCAGGTGGGAAAACAAAACTTCACGGTGCTGTTTTTTAATCTGTTTTCCAGTAATTGTCAGCCCAATCCATGCTGCTCTTTAAAAAAAAAAAAAAACACTCTGCAATTTTTGTTGTGAAGATGATTCCTTAAGTCCCTCTGTAGGTGGTCTTTGTATGAAAGCCTTCAAGTAACAAATGGCTTTATCTTCTCTTCTGCTAATAAGGTCAGTAAAGGTTTCTCTTTTGGGTAATAATAACAACAGAGTTTCAAAGGCATAAGAATCCCGAGTGGAAAACAGGTTCACAGTTATCGCCTTTTTAATAGCTGCTCAGGTGATTGGCAGCTGCTGCTGCTGCTAGGAAGTGTTTTACAGGAGTAAACTGGTTTTCTTGCTTTAATTAGCACCATATGTGTACAGCCACTGTGATTGTCTGGGAAGCTACATCCTGTATTTTCAGTTTAATAGCTGATAAAATGATGCAGTTGTGGAAATGACTACCAAGTCCAGTGGGCACATGTCTTTGAAAACTGTTTCGGTTTTGCTTTTTATTTATTCATTCAAAGCGATCAAACATTGATTGAGGTTTGATGGTCTTGTGCTGTAACAAACACTGAGTATTTTCTAAGGTGATAAAGTAACTGTTTGGACCCAGTATCCAAAAACACAGTTGAAAAAACCCACCAAATTTCAAGTTCTCAAAGCAACGAAACAGCTGGAAATTGTTTTCTTTGCAAAGTGTTCATGGATTAACTTCTCTGTAATCAGCTGTGTTGCATGGTCAATAATAGCAAAAAATACATTGAACAAGAGAATTGAATATGAACATGTTAAATTCTTGATTTGTGTTCTAGTGAAAGAGAGCATCAAGTGTTTGCTAGAGAAGTCAGTTTTTAATTCTTCTAGAAACAATTAAAACTTGTCAGCTGAAGGGAGGGCTTGGATGCTGGACCTGAAGATGTTTCTTTGCCTGTGTTTGGGTGAAACTGACCACTAACACCCTTCCCTCTGGAAAACATCCCATCTATTTATATCACTTCCCAGAGGTTAAATGCAGCCCTTGGAACAGTCACAGGAAATAATACCAGTGTGCCTCTAGACCATGAGCTGCCTTTTGGTCCAAGTGGCCAAATATGCCACTTCTCCTGATTACTGGGGTGGCCACATATCATTATTCCTGCCCTGTGTGGAGCCAGGAGGTGCCAGGAGATGTCCCAGGGCACTCCCTGCCCGTCGCTAACTCCCCTCTCTGCTGGCTGGGGTTTTTTTGTTGGTTTGTTTTGGTTTTTTTCTGTGTTTATTCACAAACACCACTGTGTATCCATTTCAGCCTTTTTGAGGAGAAGCTGAGCCAGATGTTCTGCTGTCCCTCAGCTGTGGATGTATGACTGAAAGAGGCAGTGTCCTGCTCATCTCTGATCCTCACTTTGGCAAAAATTGTCTTCCAAACAAGGCTTTCTGCCATCACTGGTATTTTCAGTTCAGCCATTTGCCTTGCTTAGAGGGACCCTAAATAAGGCGGTACTTACACACCTAGTAGGACTTTTTAATCAAGTGCTTGAGGTGTTGCTGGAACTTGTTTCCATGTCTGAAAAAATAAAATATTGCTGTGCCTATTCCTTACCAGGTGCTCAGGAACAGGAGAATTTTCCTCCTTCTGGTTGATAAAGTTTGAGGTGAGGGCATCTTCCATTTTGTTCCATGTGTTTGAACAGTTTTCAGTTTGGGGTTTGGTGGGGTTTTTTTGATAAAATAATACTTGGTAATAAAAACTTAAATGTGGCTTTGTCCTGTGTAAATGTAAATAAAATGGGTTTGTCTTACAAGTTGGTGGAGGAAACACAGGTGCTGTAGGATGCAGTTGATCCCACTGTTGCAGCTGTCTGCTTTAGGATGACATGAATCTTGGGGACTCCATTAACAGTGAAGAAGCCTGTACAGATTTTCACTGACTTCTGTGCAAAGATAAGTTAAATGGAGTTCAAAATCCTAATTTGACAGCTTTGTCACGCTGTGTGTCAGCACTGGGGTTTGGCTCCATCGCAGTGTAACCAGGGATACGGACTCGCAGAGTGCTACCATTTAGCTCCTCTTTGCAGGAGAAGGAGAAGAAGAGGGGAAAACTTGGCAGAAGAAATTCAGTGGTTGGTGGCGGTGTTCTGCTCCTCTAAGTTTAGCAGCCTTGGGGGTGGTTGTTAAAATGGGCTTTCAGATTTTGAAACCCAGCGTTGGGAGCGGCGTTAGGTAACGTGGCGCTTCAGCGTGCTGGAGGTCCATCAGTGCTGCCAAAGCCCCAACACCTGGGTGAATTTAATCAGTAACTCAGTAAAAATGGAAGAGATTTAAAAGCTGTCCCCGTTGCAATCAAGAACTGTGTGGTTTGCTCACGGATAAGCTCGAGGCAGAGTATTTAAATTGCGATTTGTGGAAGTTTCATGTCGCACCGAAGTCCCGTCGCTCTACTCCATAGAAGCAAACCTGATCTCAGCATCAGCAGGGGCTCGTTGTTTTGCCACTGTAGAGAAACTTCTTGTGCCTGTTACGCAGCCAGGAGAACAATATAGAGGGTTATGGAAAGGCTGCATTATTCCAGGGGCCTTTTGGATGGTTGTCACGGTTTCTATAGGATGTTAGCAAATCGCCCATTGCAAAAAGCTGTAAGTGAATTCGATAAAATATCACCTCTCCTAATTCTTTCTTTGATGGATTTTGTCGGCTGCCTTCCTGAGTGAGTACCACCAACAGTTTTTAACGTTTATCCTTCAGCATCACCACGAATTCTGTCTTACTTGACTGTTTCTGAATTTTTTTTGCTTTTTTGCAAGATCAGGATCCTTTGCATGATGATTCAGGAAAAGTCTTTGTAAGAAATTTTTTCCTTTCCTGCGTTTTTGAACGAGGAGCATTTCCTGCTCTTTCTCCCCTGCATCGAAGGGAAATCAATGCTCAGTTCTGGAAAGGGAGGGGGATTCATCTGGGATAATGACTTAACACTGGCTGTAGAGGGAAATGGGGTGCTGTTGTGAAGTGAGGGAAGAGATCACATGAACACTGAGTGGTTTTAGTGGATTCTGACTGGATTTATCCTCTCTGCATTTTGATAGTCCAGGGAACTGCTAAGGGAAAAAAAAAGTCCAAAGTCTGCATCCTGCTAGAATAACTCTGTACTTCTCTTTTAACATATTCAGGAAGCATAAATTTGCAGCACTCACAGTAAAATGAAATTTTCATAGCTGTTAAGAACTGAGACTTAATATTGTCTTTAGTGAGTTTCATTGGACTTAAGCTTTCAGTGATTTGGGTCTTGACTTCAAGGTGCTCCTGTCGGTGAAGGGGAAGGAATGGAGAATCCTTGGCAGAGCTGTTCCCATGGCTTCTGTCTCCCTCGTGCCCATCCTTCTCCTCTTGTGAACTTAGAGCTGTGGTATTTTGGAATCTTGTCTCATCCTGCAGGTATTTGTGCCTTGGCCTCTGTACAGGACTTTGTGTGAGCTTAGCTCTGGTTCAAGGGGAGGCATTAACACAGGTATTTGTGTTTTGGGTGGGGAGGGGGTTGAATTTACAGCCGACTTTAAACTCCTGTCCTGAAATTCTCCCTTAGGAGCAGATTAGATCGTTCTGCAGACTCAGCTGTGAGCTCAGTGCTGTGATTTTTAGTGGGGCTGCTCTGTGGCACTAGGGATGAAATTTAGCTCACTGCTGGAGCTTGGCAGGGTAAGATTCATGATCAAAGTTTGCAATTTAGGAAATATTTACAGGGCATTTAGCAGTTAGTGAAACTCTAACACTGCTCACCCTTTTTCTGCGATCAGTGATTAGCAAGGTGGTATTTTATTTCCACTGGCAGACTGTGAGATTACTTGCTCTGCCTCTACTGTAATGTCCCAGGAAGCAATGGAAGGGAATGAGGATGCCTGAGTAGTTAGGATCTGGAAGAAGATAGGCCAGGATTTCTACAGTAAATAGAAAACTGAGAAAAAGGAGAGCAAGGTAGCTAACAGAAAACTGGAGGAAAGATGGAGGAAAGCTTTCAAGGAATTCAGTGTGATGTAAATGTCAGTTTAAAAAAAAAAAAATCACTTTTCAGGTGTCACACAAGCCCTTTTTAGGGTTTCTTCCTTGGCAGTACAGGTTTTCAAGATAAAAATACTAAGCTTTAATTTTCTGCTGCAGTAAAGAATTTTTTAAAAAGGCTTATTGTTCGTGCAAGACTAGCAGACTAATGTTAGAAAGGGATTTTTAAAAAAAAAACAGTGGGATTTTTAAACCATTCATGTTATTTCAGCCATTGTAATTACTCGTGTATAATTCTTTAAGTAACTGAGGGTTAGTTTGTGCTCCTGAATACACATGGAACAACTACAGGTAAATACCTGTTGCCTACCTTTGGGTTTGTTACTGTGAGAGGAGGTTCCAGGCTCATGGCACTGTCCAGGAATTCAGGTTGGAAGGGACTTCTGGGAGGTCCTTGTTCAAAGCAGGGCTGAGTCAAGGTTTGAGCATCTCCAAGGATGGAGATTTCACAGCCAGTCTGAGACCCTGTTGGAATATTGAGGAGGAATTTATCCTGCTGCAGCTAGGACCTGTTGCCTCTTTTACTGCTCCTCTGTCTGCACCTTCAAGAATCTCAGTCCACGTTCTCTGTAGCTGTATCTTCTTAAAATGTTAACCTAGATGTGCGAAGGAGTAATAAAATGCTTGTTTGTCCAGTTTCCCTCTTTCTCAGGCAGTTCTGTGTTCACTTAAATATAATTCATCTGCAAAGATCCTTCTCTTCCATGATGTTTGTAGTGATTTTCAGTTTGAAGTCAGTGCTTTGTTTTGTCTTCACTCTTGCCTTGGCTGTATTTGTTTCCTGAGGATACTGTGGCTATAGATTCCTCCTTAAACAATAATAACAATTTTGTCATGCTCTCATCTACTCCTCTAAGCCATTTTTTGGTTTAGCATAATCATCTGTTGGAAGTCCGTACCCTATTGTGCATGCACAGCTTTTAAGGTTTTCTAGAGTAAATAAAAGTCCCACTTTGAACTAAGTCATGCTACATGTCAAAACCCCCTCAGAAATGATAAGTCACTTCATTTGAAAGGGATGTTCCTTTTTTCCAGCACTCTGCTGGTAAAGATTTAACTTGCTGGTTCTTGAGACACTGCCCCCAAGTTACTGAGTGTTTTAGAAAAATACAAACTGTTCAACTGTGAACTTCTTTTATTTGCCCAATGACATACACAGAAAAAACAATTTGTACAAGAGTAAAGACAAAGGCACCTTCCACCATCCCCGGTTGCTCCAAGCCCTTTTCAGCCTGGCCTTGGACACTTCCAAGGATGGGGCAGCCACAGCTTCTCTGGGCAGCCTGTGCCAGGGCCCCCCCACCCTCACAAGGAAAAACCTCTTCCTAATACCCCATCTAACCCTGCCCTGTGTCAGTGGGAAGCCATTCCCCCTTGTCCTGTCACTCCAGGCCCTTGTCCCATGTCCCTCTCCAGCTCTCTTGGAGCCCCTTCTGGCTCTGAAAGTCGCTCTAGGGTATTCTCAGACCCTTCTTTTCTCCACAAAACCCCCGAACCCTTCATGTCCTCTCATCACTTTGAGGCCATCCTACAGAATACCTAGAGATGCCCAGCGATGGTTGTAGACAAACGTTTTTTTCTGGGTATGTATTTATGTGAAGGTTATGGTGGTAGCAGTTCACATATTCAAAGATTGAAAGGGAAGTCACGAGATATTGATGTTTTTGGTATTACTGTTAAATTCTTTGTGGTTTTCACTCCTTGACAAATGTGTGCTCCACGTAGCGTTCCTGCTCCTGAGTAGTTTGCTATTGTTAAATAGTGTGTGTTCACCCTCAGTCTTGAATTCAGCTGAAGTTTGGATTCAAAATTTAGACGAGATCCTTTACCTCTGAAATTCTACTTCCTCTGCTTTAAAATTCGGCAGTTCTTAATACCCTGCAGCGATTTTGCGTGGCACTTTGGTATATTTTCTGTAAAGCACAAAGAATCTGAGTCTTTAAGATTTCAGTAAGAATGAGAATGGCTCTTACGTAGTGTAGAATGAATGTAAGGAAGCTTTGGGCAGAAGTGGTCTGCTCTACAGAAAATTAGAGTGAGGATTTTAATGGCACGAGGTGATTATGACCTCCTCCACAAATGAGATGATGATCCATAAACAGCTCAGTGTTCCTGAGCAAGAAGCTTAAATGATAGGTTACTTCCAAATAAATTGACATCTGACAACTTTCTGTATTAATGTGGTTGGTTTTTTTCCCAAATGTATAATGAGAGCTTGAGATTATACTGTAAGGTGGTGTCTGTGTCTGTGGGTGCTTCATGTAGAGAAGGTTGGCTTTTGGGGAAATGGCAGCATAGAAGATCTTGGTGCTTTGGGTTTGGGGGGCATTTTCAACCCTTCTTCCCTTCTCTGTGTTCTTATTTGCTGTGCTAGTCACATCTTCCTTCTGAGGTTACAGAAAAGAACTGTTAAGACTAAGTAGGGAATTTTTTGTGGCATTAGTTCTGGGGACTCTTTGTACTTCTTTTTTCTTTTTCTTTTGTTTTTTTCTAGCTGTTGTGGGTAGGATAATTTTCCTGCTGCTTGACTTCCCTGGGACATGTAGGACAGCAATATTCTAGGTGCTGCTTTTCACCTATAAGACTCTGTGGCCTTATTTTACCACAGGACCTGCAGAGGTAAAATAACTTAATGCTTCATACAGCCTGCTGTTCTCAGAGCCTCAAGAATTTTTATTATTTTATATTTATAGTTATATATAAATATCTATATCATATTAATTTTATATATTATATAATTATATATAATTATATTATCATAATATA
>VZRQ01009978.1:1163141-1214165 GCA_013397975.1 Machaerirhynchus nigripectus
TTTTTATATGTTATAATTTATATTTTTTAATTATTATTATTGTTACCTTAGCATTTCGTCAGAATACCATGAACATTATTTTTCAATGCAAAAGGTTCAGAAAAATTACGGGCTAGATATCCCTGTAGAAAATCTGTACCTCATTTAAAAAATCCCTGTGAACCCTGTCTTCAAATAAAAAAAAAAATATAAAATTCTCTTTGTATCTCCCAGTAAAATTCTGACATCTCCCTTTTTTAGCTTCAGCTTTCCATTTTGCAGTGCCCTTCGTTTTATTGCTGTAACACCAGCTAGCCCCTAAGAAGCCAACTCCAAACTGCATCATGATAGCAGGTTGCTTATATTCTGTTAATTCCCTCAAATAAAACAATTTGTGTTAATTACTGCTTGGGTTTCTCACATTATTTGGGCAAACAGCTCTGTTACACTCAATAGCACATTTTCTGATTGTTTGTTTGTTTGGGGAGAGTATTAGTGTTTCCCTTCAGTGTTTTGCTTTAAGATTAACATATCATTAAGCTGCATAATAAGACACAGTCTTTTTTCTCGTGCAGTGAAATGGCAGGGGAAGGCAGGGCATAGTCTTGCAGTTTAGTCAAGAGAAGTAAGAGAAAAAAAAATCTCTGAAAGTGGATTAGTCAGTGACTTGGGGCTCTCTGTTGTGGGATAGCAAGGCCCAAACTGAAGCATCTGCAGTAAAACTTGTGTTTGTGGAGGTGGATTATTTGTTCATTTTTGCCACATGTTTCAAAACGTGGGCTTTCCGTACCAAATTAATCCGCATTGCCAAGTTTTGCATGATTTGGGGAACAGTATTTTCTGATTTCTCAGCACTATGTGGTGTCAGATTGTGCTCTGTGTCTCTGGTACGGGTTAATCGAGGCGTCTCTAATAAACTGCGGTTTGGGAGATTACCAGTTAAAAGAGCCCTTGCTTTTGGAGGCAAGAAGTTAATCTTTGACAGTGTGTTTTTGACATGTTACTGGAAATCATTCTGTGCACTCGCTCTGCTGCTATTTCCAGCATTTGTTGTGGGGCTCTTTTCAGCAAAACCTCTGTCAGTGGGAGCCTCATGGAGCAGAAAAACCCCGCAGCTAATCCACGTGTGTTGTATCCATGGAGTTAAGCACTTCACTTAAATGGAACAGAGAATTGCATATAAAAACAAATTCTTTTTAATGGGATGCTGCACCTCGAATCCTGTGATCAGTTTTGGGTCCCTTGATACAGGAAAGACTTTGAAGGGCTGGAGCGTGTCCAGGGCAGGAAATGGAGCTTGGGAAGGGTCTGGAGCACCAGGAGCAGCTGGGGGGGGCTCAGCCTGGAGAAAAGGAGGCTCGTGGGGGGACCTTCTTCCCTCTATGACTACCTGAGAGTGGAACAAGGTGGGGGTCAACCTGTTCTGCCAGGGATCAAGTGACAGGACCAAAAGAAATGGCCTCAGGTTGCACCAGGGAAAGTTTAAATTGGATATTAGGAAAAATTTCTTCACCAAAAGGGTTATCAGGCATTGCAACAAGCTGCCCAGGGTGGTGGTGGAGTCACCACCCTGGAGGGATTTCAAAGATGTGTAGATGTGGCCCTTGGGAACAGGGTTTAGTGGTGGCCTTGGCAGTGCTGGGTTAATGGTTGGACTCATTGATCTTGGAGGTCTTTTTCAGCCTAAATAATTCTGTGGTTCAATGATTTTGTGATATGGCAACCTGCTGCACCCTCACCCATTCCTTCATGTGTTTGGCTACCTTTATAACCGAAGTTCAAATAGGACTTGTGTTAGGTGGAGGAAAGACAAACCACACAACCTTTCTTTTTTTTCTTTATGCTTCATAGGACTTTGCCTTTAAAATGTGATTCCACGTGGAAAAGATGGTGGTTGTTCCTCTTCTGGCTTTTCATGAGTGGTATATTCTGTCCAGTTCCTGTTTTGACTAGTACCAAAAAATGTAGCAGACTGGGCTATCTACTAGCAGTGCTCCACATGGAGTTCATTGAGTAAAAGCATTTGGAAGTCCTGTGCTCTGAAGGGTTTCAGAAAAGCTGCTTCAAAAGTTTTTGAAGCACGTGGGGTTCTTTTCTCAGCGTGGAGCCTTGTGGTGCAGCCCTGGTAGTTGTCCATCCTAGTCTGCCACTGATAATTGGTGGCTTCTCCTTTTCTATAGCAAATGGTGTGTTTGGAGTGCGATTAATATTTATTTTTACACTGACTTTTTATTTTGTCCACAAAAAACTGTGTTTTTAATGTGCAGCTACCTCCTCCTTGAACAAGGTTGCAGCCTTATTGCTTAAAAAAGGGATCATCAGGCTGGGAGTTTATCAAGTCTGACCTCTTACCATCTTCTTCACAAGTGCCACTGGTTTTCCTTAGGATTCATCCTTTTCTCCCCGCTCTCTTTGTGACTTCCTGACCCACCTGTAGAGACAAATGTGCCAAGCAGGCTGTTAATTGTCATGGTTGCTTTAGCTGGAGTCTGTAATAAGACATCTCATGATGGAAAGGTGGTTGCTCATGTTGAAAACCTGATAGATGAACATGTCACCAGCGACACAGAACATGACAAATGTGCCTCCAGTCATTCCATTCGTCACTACAAATGTGATTCTCTTCATCTGCTTGGCATGAATATATATGCAGAACAGATTTGAGCATTCCTGTGTCAAGTGATAGCGTAGATTGAGTGTGGTGGTAGAAACATTTGTTGTTACAAGAGCCTCTTTTAAGTTTGGGGACCTCCTCTGGCAGCTCTGCTGTGTGGTGACAGTGGTTATTGCATGAAACATGATGGGAACCCACTGGTGTCCCTCTGAGTTGTCATCCTTAGCCTGGAACATTGTGTTTCTTCTTTTTTTTTTGCACTCCTTGAATTCTGCAAGTCTTAATTTTTCAGTGTTATGAACAGCTGAACAGGCACAGTGATGTCCAGAAATAGTGTGTTTTTTTAAAAAAAAAAATCACCTTGGGACAACCAAAATAAAATTTTTATCTGTTCTTCTAAGGGTGTTTAATATTGATTAAAGTGTTATGATCAGGTTATATCCTACCTGTAAGGAGAACTGCAAGGAAATGCATAGATGTTGTACAGACCTGTGTGTTTTACCAATGCACCACGCTGTCTTCAGAAATTCTTGTAGGAACAGCACAGAATTGCACAAAGTTTGCTGTTTGTTGATGTTACTGTTTCGTATAATCGTCTCTCACAGGCATTTGAGTTAAGAATTAATTTTTTAAAATGCTTAAACAAGCAAAAAGAGCATTAAAAAACCACCCACCAAACAAAAATAGTTGGATTTGGTGTGGTTAATCCCCAAAGAGGAGCCTTGGTCCCAGTGACAGCTTTCTTAAAAGCAGCTGGGCAGAACTGTGTAGTCAGGCCCATGCTGGATCAGAGGGGAAATGTGCCCTGTCAAGAGGTGCTTTTGTGGGGACCTGAGCTGAATTCCAGATCACTTTTGTGTGCTGCTGCCTCTCTGGCAAGTCTTAAACTCTGAAAAATACAACCTCAGATTGTCTTGGTAGGAAAGTAAGAGTCATGCCCTAAGGATTAATATGCCCCTCTCAAAATGGCTTTCATAATTCATCTGGACATGAAGATTTGTTGCAGCACTTACATTTTTGAATATCTGAGTTGTACATTGGTGAGGAAGGATCAGTGTGAGCCACAAGCTGTGGGAGATGTGGTAAAAGCTGTGGTTGTGAAAGGAGGGGATCTGCCACGGGCAGGAAAACACAGGGTCTGTCACAGGAGGGGATTTTGGTGTGGACAGAGTCCTTCACCTGTGCCAGGTGACACCTCTTTAGTCACAGACTCACTGAATGGTTTGGGTTGGAAAGGACCTTGAAGCCCATCCAGTGCCACCCCCTGCCATGGGCAAGGACTCCCTCTACTATCCCAAGTTGCTCCAAGCCTCATCCAGCCTTGCCTTGGGCACTTCCAGGGATCCAGGGGTAGCTTCAGCTGCTCTGGGCAACCTGTGCCAGGGCCTCCCCACCCTCACAGGGAAGAGCTTCTTCTTTGTATCTGTTCAGAGCTGTCTCCCTATCATTTCAAAGCCATCCCCTCTTGTCCTGTCACTCCAGGCCCTTGTCCCAAGTCCCTCTCCAGCTCTCCTGGAGTCCCTTGAGGCACTGGAAAGGGCTCAGAGGTCTCCCTGGAGCCTTCTCTTCTCAAGGTGAACACCCCCAGCCCTCCCATCCTGGCTCTAGGGGGCTTCCAGACCTTGGAGCATCTTTGTGGCCTCTTCTGGACACACTCCAACAGGTCCTTGCCATTCTTATATTGTGGCTGTTGTTTAGGCCTCCTGAGAACTTTGGAGATGCTGGAAGAGACTGTCCATGCTCTGTGTTCAGACTCATGCACGTGTTGGAGGGTGGGCTAAGATGTGCTTGGCATGGAGAGGAGCAGTGATGATGATCCCGGGCACATCAGTAACATTTGCATTTGCTGTTTGAGGGCAGCTGCCCTTGTGCTGTGGGACACCACAGCAATGCACCCTACTTTTGTCCTTGCTCACCTTCAGGAGAGTGCTCTTATTGAGTGGTGGGGCACCCAGCAGCCCTGTGAAGGGTCTCTGTGACACAGTAATTCATATTTTTGTTTTCATGTATGGGGTTATCAAGAAAGGAAGACTGAGATGAAATGTCAGCAATACCAAAACTGACTGTAATGGTAGCAGCAGAGAGCTGCTGCAGCGGGCAGGTTTCATTAAAGCTCCCGTGTCCCAGCAGAACAGGCTGTAAATGAGCACTGCTGGTGGTGTCAGCACAGTCACATTGCAGGGGAGAGTTTTCCTTGGAAAACCTTACAAACCCTCGCTGTGCTTTCGCTCGAGTACCTGCCCTTAGCATGTGCCCTGTGTCGGGTGAGTGCTGCAGAGATTCAAACCACAAAAGCTGCTGGTGAAGTTGTTTTCTTTTTTTTTTTTGCTTTTTTTTTTTGCAGTAGACACTTGGGGAAGGAGTACAGCAGGCCGTGATGTCCAGCACATTCTTCTCGTGTTCCAGCAGGATTTGATGCAGGAAGGGCAGCTTAGAGAGATCCCTAAAGGCACCACAGGCACAAAAGTGGAAGGTGGCTCAGAAAGGATGGCTGAAGTGATGACATACATCAGAGGTTCAGAGAGAGAAAGAGCAAAACCATTAAAATCAGCGAGCTGCAGGGTGGCAAGCGTCAGTAAGCTCTGAGAACTCGGAGACATGACTCAGTTCCTTCAGATGCAAACCTGAAAGAAAAAGAGGATTTAAGATGATGTAGCAGTTTAACAGAATTTTTTATTGTGGAGACAGGCACAGGCTGTCCCAGTTCAAATGAAGCATAGAAAATATAGCAGTTCACTCACTTGATAAGTTTTTCCAGCACAAGAGGAAGGAAGGAAGCCTGCAAAAAGTCTGCCCTAGTTTCCAAGAGGGATGGTTTGAGTAAGAATATTTTTGCTTCCCTGATATTTCTGGATGCTGTTTTAAATTTTTTTTTAATTAATTTTTTATGTTCTCTGTCTCGTGCTTGCCAGAACATGCACCTGGCAGTGGCTGTGGGGAAGGCAAAGGACTAGCAAAGTATTGTAGTGATGAAACGAAGACAAAAGGTTTGGTTTGGTGCTCAGCAGGAAAGGGAAGTCACCAACTTCTGACACTAAAATATGGTATTAAATTGGGGGGAGGGAGGCTTGTATCAGTTTTTGGCTAAGACTTTAATTGGAAGCAGATGGCAAATTAAATCACTGGATGCCTAGTGGCTGGTGTGAAACTGTACAACTTCAGAACTGTGAGCTGTTACCTTTGACACCTTGGGAAGAGTAAATAAGCTTCTAAAAAAACCCCGTAAGAACTAAAATAGTGCTTAGGCTGCCTTATTCATAATTTCCAATTTCAGTTTTCAGAAGGGAACACAGAAACTTGAGAAACATTGCAAGAAGCCAAGGAAGCCAGTGATACCCAGCAGATTTTTCTTTTCAAAAATAAACCATGTCACAGAGACTGAACTTATTTCTGTAACTGGGTAACATGGGGAGGAAAAACGAGTAGATTGCCATGAGCTGGAAAGAAGCTTTTTAAGAATAAACTAGAAAAATGTTGGTCTGCATATAAGCTGCTGTAAAAATGGGTGCAGAAATCTTTGCTGATGTATCAGTAGTCCAGGGCTTTCAGAGAGATGTGACAGGTGGGAGTGCCCAGGTCTGGCACTGGTCAGTCACTGATGACCTGGGCAGTGCAGTGGAGGAGACTCTGACTCTGCAGGTACTGAAATAGGAGCTGTGCTGGGTGTTTCCACTAAAAATAGGAAGGGGCTGGATGAGCAAAACGTAAATCCTGGGTTTTTCATATTACTTAATCAGACTGTTTCAAGTTTTTGTGGCATAAATCAGTGCAAAAACAGAGAGGAAAAAACAGCTGGTAGTGTTGCTAGACCTTAGAAAATCCTGAGGTATTTGTAGTAGTCAGATCTGACACGTAGCAGTAAGAAAAAAAAAAAGGGATATATGTCTGTTTACACATTCCAACGTGACAGCTGATTTGTAGGAATGGTGAAGTTGTCCTGCTGTACCCTGTTTTGGAAAGACTTCTCTGAGCTGCTGTGTAAGGCTTTGTCCTCTGATTTGCTGTTGAGAGCTTTCCAAGGAACCTGGGAGAAAGCAGAGTCGAAAAGCTGACCTGCAATAAAAGGCTGAACAAATTGAGAATTTCTTCTTTTTATCCTGGGGAGGGGTCTCCTGATTTCTATTTATATATTTATTTATATGTCTGCCCCTGGTTTCTGTGACTGATGCGACCACAGCATTTCACCAGCGAGTTTGCCAACAGAAATTGCAGTGGTGCTGATACTGAAATAGAGGTTTTCATATAGACAAGGTGTGTTGGTGCTTAACTCTGCACATAGTTAATCCAGGTATAGTCACTTCTTTCCCTTTCTTCCCACCTCTTGTTGCTCTTTCTTTATTAACCATTACCTCTGTAGCTGAGCACAAAATAAAGAGTGAGGGTTTGAAAGCATCAGGTTCATACATACTGCTGGAGGCACCTTGAATCAGCAGTTCAGACAACCTGAAATAAATCACTTCAGCTGGTGCTTTAAGCAGTGCCCCTTCTTCCCTCCCTTTTCAGAAAGCACCTTTTCTCCTGGCTATATTAAATGCTTTTTGCAGAATATCTTATTTTGGTGCCCTTTGCACATCCCCTGGTATTTCCATGAGCAACTGCTGTTCCTCAGCCAACCACAGGCATTAGGAGAGGCATCAGCTCCTTTGGATGAGTCTCTTGATACAACAGTAAACAGCAGTTTGCTGCTGTACCTCGTAAATGTTGTAATATTATTCAGTGTAAATCCTGTAAAAGTTGTGGTGGAGTTGGCTGCTGATCCCAGTCAGCAGTTGAAGGGACGGCGAGTCTGGGATCCGGGCAATCCTGCCTTTCCAAAGTGCCATGGGTACATTTAAGCAAATTGCAGATGTCTTGATGCGTGGTGTAGGAGTTTTACCCACAGTCAGTAATTGAGGAAGCGCCAGAATAATTGGAAAGGATGACAGGAAGGGTTTTTTTTTACTCTATTTTAGGCCGTGAGGTTCAGGAAGAAGGAATTGAGGAAGCTGCTGGGAGGGGACACACACACACAAATAACACTACAAAACACTGTGTTTCAATACATAATGCTTGGTTAGTTGGGGTTTTTTCCCCTGGAACATGCTGGGGTGGTCCTGGCAATGTTGTAATGGCCAAGAGACAGGAAAAGAAGGTTCACCCTTTTAGGCTGAGAAGGAAACAAACTGTTCTGAGGAAGGAAGGGGCTGATGGTGCAGTCCAGAGGCTGGCATGGAGCGAGCAGGCAGAAAAACTCAACAGCTTTCAGAGAAAAAAGGAGATGAATTAGAGTTGTAGACAGCTCCTTCCTCGTTTTACTTCCTTGATCTGATGCTCTGGGCTCCCAGGCTGCTGTGGCCAAGCTCAATCTTCTTTCAACCACATCTTCCCCATCTTCTTCGCCATCTCCCACAAGTACTGTTGCTGCTGCTTCCCCAACGCCACAGGAGTGAAAGTGCCTGATGTGTAACACTGAAACCTGTGAATAAAGATCTCGGGACATTGCAGATTTTCTGGCTGTAGTGGTGTTGCAAAGTTTGTTTGTACCTTTTAGATTTGGATTATCTGCTCTCTGTCTTGATGAATAACATTCAGTGTGTTTGTTCAGCTGCAGGAATTTGTTAATCTTTCCTTCAGTTTTCTCCCAGAAAAAAAAAGAGAAATAATCTCACCGTGGAGAAGTTTAGCAAAGATTGGATTGCGAGAGCTTTCCGTGCCTTTTTGGTTTTTTTTCTTTTTTTTCTTTTTTTTTCTGGGAGAGAACATTTGTAGTGGTAGCTGGAAGAGCGGAGAACTGAATGTGCAGGATTAAGCTTGAGGCCCCAGCTTCCTGTATAAGGGGAGAGGAGCTCACAAAGCTGAGGCAGCAGCCAAAAGGAAAAGGGTAATGGACAAACATAGGCTGTGTGGATCAGGGCGCTGCCTGCTCCTGGGGGGACTTCCTGCTCTGGGACACGGGGGACATTTGGGACAGTCACTGTCGGTGCAAGGCTGAGCACAGGAGCTGGCTGAGGGAGCTCCTCGTGGGTTTAGCAGCTCAGAAGGCAATAGGGGGTTATTTCTGAGAGGGTTTAGGTGCAAGAGCTCATGGGTTTTGTATTTAGGACTACAGCAGAGAAGTAGGAAAATACAAGTTCCTGGGAGAAAAATAACACCAGGAATTCACTGGTCTCTAGTGGAAAAGCCACGGGTTTGTAGGAGCTTTTCCATGGACGCTGCAAAGCCTAGCAACTTCACAGTGCTGATTCCAACCCTTGCTGGGACCTCACTTCCCTTTGAAAGCTGGGTTAGAAATGTGTTTGTGACGGGGTTTACAGCTCGCTTCCACAATCTGTGATCTGGGAACAGACCAACAAACTGTCTTTGTAGATAGTTCTCTGCAAACCAGGCACGAGAGAGTCTCTGATTCCCATGTCTTGCACCTTAAATCTGCTTTTCTTTGGGAGATGTGAAGAGCCTCCTTGAAGTCTAACCCAGAGTGAAATCTTTGAATGCCAGTAGCTTAATGACAATTGTAAAAGTTGTAATAAATTAGCTAAAGAAGAAAACTTTTGTTTCCTACTGTTTTGCTGTAATAATGAGCAGGGTACCCCAGCTCACGTGGAACATGATACCTTAAAGAGAAATTAGAAGTTACTTTGAAAGAGTAATTTGGGTGATGGTGGAAACTTGTAGTTGCAGCCATACATTCGAGGCCATAACATTTCCTCCAGTCACCTTAATAAAAGTTATTCTTATGCCATTTTTCCTCTCCCATTTGGCTCATCCACCAGGCAACACACGGAAATTGTAAAATCATGTAGGCTGGAAAAAACCTTGAAGACCATTGAATCCAGCCATTGCTCCCTCTCTGTGCTGGGGCTGCACTGGTGACCCAGCCCTGAGCAGCGAGGGCAAAGTCTGTGCTGGTTATATTTGTCCTTTATGCTGCAGATCATAGCATGCCTGCTCCTTCCTCAGAGGACACCTTGTCCAGTTCCTCAAAGAGTCATGAACTTGCTGCTGGCTTCCTGGAGAAGATGCTTGAAGCCTCCAGGGAGCTGAGCCCGGCCGGTGCCACCTCCCAGCGCGCCAGACGCGAACACTTAAAAATACTTCTCCCGTAGCAGCACAATTGGACTCTGCTGTCTGATTCCTGAAACATCTGGGTTCGTGCTCCACAGTTTGTTTATTTTTGTACGAGCCTGAGAAGGGCTCAGGAGCCCGAGGCCGTGGCAGAGCCCTCAGCCTACGGAGTCAGGGCTTGAACAAGTGGCACGGGATCGATGCGGCTGCTGTTCTTAGAAGGACTGTCCCCTTTCCTAGAAGTTTTCATCCTTTCACCAGGCACTTATTTCCCTCCCTCTCCTCCCTTACATCATTTTTGCAGCTGTCTTTTCTTGTGGCTTTGGGTTTTATTTACATCTGCTCTTGGTAACGTGGACTGTATATGCCTCCCTGAAATCGGGATTCTCCTCCGCGTAAAAAAACCCTGGGTTTTGTGAATGGCTGAAAAAAAATCTGTTCCACTTCAGATTGTAACACTGAGTTATGGAACAAAATGTCTTCAACTCCTTATCGTGGATACGGTAAGGGATTATCTTTTTTAGTGACAGTTACAAAGCTTCACGGAATTGTTTCAGAATTGGTCTGATAAATGGTGGAATATTTTGTTGCAGCTTAATTACGGAGAACAGGAGCTTATGGTGTGCCCTTATTTAAATATGTACATGAATCTTTTCAAAGTAATAGGGCAAATACAGCACTGTTTCTGGAGGCTTAAAAAGAAGATTTGTGCTCTAATATTAAATTTTTAATGTATTATTCATGAGGAAAGCCAAGCTGAAAGCTTTTTTTCCCTCCCCTCAGTGGAAATGAGCTTGAAGAATACATTATGTATATAGAAAAAAATTGTAAAGTATTCTAGCTCTTGCTAATAGTGGCGTGGTGCATGCAAGTACTGTTGGAATTTCCTCAGGGAAAAGAAAACAGAATTTGGTTGAAAATAAGCTGATACAATCATTGAATAATTCGTACAACATCACTGGAATTCAATTTCTAAAATAAGTGAGGGTAATTCCAGTTAGAATGTGCTTTTTGGAGTGATGGAGTGATTGTTTATTGAAGTTGCTTTAAACTCCACGTCTAAGAATTATTGCCTCTGGTTTGGAATACAGGGCTGGGCTGTGTATTTTTGTTACTCGTGCCACTTTCAAGCTGGCTTTTGCAGATGTGTGCATGTGCACACCGTGTATTCCTGGAGATCTCTATGTACTTTTGGGTTGTTAAGGCAGGAAAAATGTGTGTGAGCTTTGGAATTTGGAGAAACTATATGGTATTATGTAATCCAATGCGTCTTTTCAGTATGGAATATTTTATACCTTGTGCAGACTGATGTTTGTAATTATATTTCCTGCTGTGGTATAACTATGAACAAGATGTGTAAGCCAAGTGACATCATTTTTGGTGTTCTTTTTCCTTTGTACTTTCTCATTCCTAGATCGTGCTTGGTTTAGTTGCCTGAGATGACTCCAGGAAAAAAAAAACAAACCCAAGTTGCATGTTTAAGCAGCTCCAGAGATACATTTCTCCATTGCCTTACTAGAATCTTACACACCAATTAGTTTAAGAATAAGAAAAATATCAGTAATTATTAATAGCCAAACACGACAATTGTATCCTATGGAAGGCATAACTTAAATTGTTGCTCAAATGTTAAGACCTCATCTAGCAGGATTTCCTAGATATGGTTAATGTCATTTCTAGACATTGGGTAAAACAGGAATATTTGCTCCCAGTGATAAGGGAATTAAGTTAGGATGTAACAAGCTAAGTGCTCCTCTAGACCTTACTATTAAATTATATGAGCACCTCTCAATTTTTAATATATATTCACCCCCAAGGTCCTACTGAAAGAGGCTGTGTGTGTGCCTTACCTGAGAATAAAACTGAAGCAGAAAATGTTCTGCATTTGGTTTTTACACAGGGTTTAAAAAGTTATTCTTATGGACAAGGAGCTGTTGCACAAAAAGTTTAAAGCTGCTTGTCCAAAAAATGGAAATTTGGAGTGGAGCAGAAAAATGGATCGGGTTCTCTTCAGACTTGAACTGGTTTTCATGGGTGGGGCTGACCTTTTTCCCTGTGCTTTGCAGGACATACATCCTATTAAGAAGTACAATGCAGTGTTGTCTTTCGTCACTTGATCCAGAGTTTGGGAAACCTCAATTCCACGTCCCCAGCTGTCATTTGGAACAGTTAATACCTTCTGGCATTACTTGGAACTTTTGCATTGTCTTTCCTTTTGATGCGAGTGTCCAGAACTTGGGGTTGCAAGAGAAAACACCTATTTGATACGTACTTGGAGCCACATTCCTTAATATTTGCTGTGAAACTTCCAGTGGCATAAATCACAAACTGATAGAGGAGTTGGTACTGTAAACAGAAGAGCAAGAGGAATGTCTCAGATTTATAGAATTCGCAATTTTTTTGTGTTACCCATGAATATATAATAATCTTCGGGATTGAGGAGAAGACGTAAGGTAGTGATGGGAAACCTAAAACCTGTGGCCAGAGAGTGGGTACAAACATCCCAGGAGTGTTGTAATCACCTTGTGGTGTTACCAGGTGGTGCTGGAAGCGTGTTTTGACATGTGGCTTGTCACAGGTATTTGGAAATTGTGCTCATCCTTCATTAAAGGAAGGGCTGAAACAGCCTCTTCAGTGCTTGGGCTCAGCTGTACAACTGCACCAGCTGATTAAATAAAGCCTTTGAACAATTGAATTTCCTAAAATGAGAGAGGAAAAAACCCCAAGTTTTGTGGATAATGTGTTTGCTTAAGTGCTCAGTGGCCAGGGCATCCTTTGCCTGAGAAAACTTTCCACTTTCACCTCTGGGTGAAAGGAGGAAGGAAGTGTTTAAAAAAAAAAAGCTGCTGTGAAAGCCCATCCAGAAGCTTTGCCCTGTTTGTGTAAGCTCTTTCTCTTGGGAATTGTGCTGTGGACTTGCAGCTGGTACACAAAATACTTGGAGCAAATAATCATCCATTACATGTTCTGCCATCAGAACTTTCTGTACGGTGGCATTTTGCTCGCAGCACCTCATGGAGACCTCACAGGGTTCCCCAGGAATCCTGGAAGCTGGGATACACCTGAGAGGGGCAGGAAACTCTGTTTGGTGGCCAGAGTTCCCACCTCAGCCTTGCTGAGGCACCTCATGTTAGGCCCTAGTCCTGTGTTTTGCTTTTGTTACGAACAACATTTTCCATTTGTATTTTGGATATGCAGATCAGTAGTGCGGAGTGGTCAGGAAATAGCAGCACTGGGTACAGAAGCAGAAGGATTAAATGAAGGGGTTATTTTGCAGCATTTTTAGGATAAGCAAGTTTTGCTGGGCTGTTCCTGGTCTTGGCCGACTCCAGCGACTTACAGGAAGGACCGAAGCAGTGGTGTGGGGGATGGTGATCTTTCCCTTAACTGTAAATGTTTGCAATATAAACAGCTGAGCTGTTCATCAGGGGTTCCCAGGGGAGAGAAGAAAAGCAATATTGGCATATTTAGGGTGGGTTCTAGTGTAGACAAATCAGATGCATTGTGCCCTACAAGTGCTTATCAGCTTGGCTTTGTGAGCCCTGCTGTGGCCAGCTGGGCTGGTGGCCGAGCTGCCAGGAGGTTGAGGAGAATATCCACAGAAACTACTTGGGAGCTATAATGATGTAGCTAAAACAAGAAAATAAAACCATTTTTTCTCAGTGTTGAGACCCATTACTTCCTAGAGACTTCCCCCCACCAGCTGGCCAGGTCTTGGCAGGAGGTTTTTGGCAGTGAGCGTCTCAAACACACTGGACCTTACTTTGTTTGTTTTGTGGGGCTGGAATTCCTTGCTGTGTGGGGACCCATGGGAGGGGACTCAGGCCTTGGTTTCTGCTCACGTGTCACTGGAGTACAGCTCTTCAGCAGAGAGAATGTCTCTGCTGCATTGCAAGAGTTACATCCAGATTTGTACTCTTGATATTTGTTAGATTTTGGTCGGGGAAAATCCTGTTGGGTCATGGATTTCACAGAATCCCAGAATGGTTTGGGCTGGAAGGGACCTTAAAGATCATCCAGTTCCACCTCCCATGCCATGGGCAGGGACACCTTCCACCAGACCAGGTTGCTCCAAGCCCCATCCAACACTTCCAGGGCCTTGAACACTTCAGGGATAGGGCATTCACTGCTTCCTTGGGCAGCGTATTCCAGTATCTCCCTTGTCACGTTTTTCTATGTCACCAGGAGAAATAAGATCTAAGACAGGCCCTAATGAAGCCAATAATGCAGCTATTTGTCCTCGTTTTGGTTATGTAGGAGCGGGAGAGGTGCCAGATATTTATCTTGCTTTGCAGCAGGCGTGCCAGCGCATACAGAGCTTTCCTGCTGCAGCTCTGTAGAGCTTTGGGAGATCAATTCAAATGCAGAGTCTGTTTAGATTTGAGTAATTCATTGAATGTGCTGGGGCTGGGCAGAAGGAGCCAAGTGGGCTCTGCCCAAACTGATAGCGCTCAGCCAGCAGCCAGAAAAAAGCCTTTCAAATTGCTTGTGCCATGGTATGGTGCAGAACATAATACTAGTTAGTTGTGCCAAAAGGGATTTTTAAAGCTATCAGGGTAAACAACACACCCGGCTGTGCAGGTGTGACTGTCTCAGGCACTGCTTTTCTCCAGGTTTGCTGCACGCAGCTGGGGGGGTCCTGGAGGCACCCGGAGGGTTTTCGGTTAGAAATTGTTGGTTTCGTGCCCCTGTTCCCCTCAGTGTGAGTTACAGCCCAGGTGGCAGGGGGTTGTTGTGTGAACACCTGCGTGTGGGGTCCGTGCAGGCACCCGGACTGCAGAGGGGCAGAGGCTGAGGTGCTGGGAGCAGCGCGGGGAGCGGGAAGGAGTTGAAGAGGAGCAGTGCTGGGGGTCGGCGCTGGCTGGGGCTCCCTCAGCTTGGAGCTGCTTATTGCTGGGAGAGGAGAAGGGGCAAGAACTCAGGATGGCTAAGTGCTTGAGCATACATGTAAGTACAGACTTGGTATGATTTAGCATTTATGAGTCCTCATGCCTGGGGTTTCCCGTCTGAGCTAAGTGCAGTGAATGTGCCGGATCCATCGTCTGGTCAGGGCTCCTGCCTGAGCTCATCCGCTGCTTCTCTGCCCCGAGCCAAAGTGGGACCTCTGCTATTAAAAGTGCTGGTGGTAAGGGAAGGCTCCTGCCTCCCTAAGAGATGAAACGTGCTCTGCAAGACCTGGCTTCTTTTACCTCTGAGAGCAACAGGACTGTAAGAGCTCTCCCCTCATCCCTGGAAGTGTGCAAGGCCAGGCTGGACGGGGCTTGGAGCAGCCTGGGATAGTGGAAGGTGTCCCTGCCATGGCAGGGACTGGAATAAGCTGATCTTTAAGGCCCCTTCCAACCCAAACCATTCTAGGCTTCTATGATCTGTTCAATGTAAATGGTGAAAATCGGGCTCTTTTATGCCAAGAAAGAAAAGGATGCAAAGCAGTGGGGATAGTATTGCATCATTATGTACTGAGTACACAGCTCACCCTTGCCACTGCATCAGTGCTGGAGGAAAACAGCCGGGTTTTTTGCCAGGCTGGGCAGAGACCAGCTGATCTGAAGTGTTCTGCATAAGCAGCTTGGGCAGCAATGTAGGCTAAGAGAGACTGGGGCTTGGGCAAGATGCAGAATTAGAATAATTTCTCTTGCCTCATGCCTGGGCTCTCTCTTAAAATTAGCACAAAGGCACATGCTGAAGAGTAAGCTAGGGAAGAGTTTCAGCTTTGTTAATGGGCTCAGATGCAATTTTTTTTTACCTCCTTTTAGTTTACCTTTGATAAGGTCAATATGTGGCCTTTGTTTGGGGATAACAGGAGTGGGCTTTGTAGAATGAATCCACGTAGTTAAAATTACCATAATTTTTGCTCCAGTAAGCAGCAACTCCTGTACTGGTTTTGTTGGGGTTTTTTTCCCTCTAATATAATTAAGGAAACAGTTTATTTTTAACGTTTCTAAACTTGTGTTCCTGAAGACACTGGTTATTTAATATCCTCAGTTATACAGCACTCAGTTATTCATGCTTTCTCATGACTCCTCTGTGAACTAACAAGTGGGCTGCTCTCAGTGTTACAGGATTGTCAGGAGTTGAAGCATGGGCATTAAATCTTGTGCATTCCTTCAGTACAAAGTTTAGGATATTTCAAATAGGTCAGAAGTACTCGACGTTGTGGGTATTTGGAGAGGCAATTAAACGTGTCTGCAGCTGTTCCAACCTGCAGCTGAATTGTCAGCTTGGTGGAGACATCTGAGTGCTTGTTTAAGACACCAAAATGCTTTTTAAAAAAATCTCTCCTGTTAATAATAATAATAAAAAAAAAACCCTAATGTTTCTTATTAGCTGAATTTCTCAACAGGCAATGAACTGTGGCTTTGTTTTAGGAAGGAATTGCTGGAAGTTCATCAAGTTTCACTGCTTTCATTTTTTGTCAAAACTGTAGACACTTTATCATACAAAGCTTGCAGTTTCCTGTATCTTTTGTTTCATTCTTAATCTAGTTTTGGCTTTCTGAATATCATATTTCCAGGTGGGAATGTGCTGCTTTTAATGGTCTGGGAATGCTGAATGGATAAAATACTCACTCATGACTCCAAAGTACAAGGTCAGAAGAGCTAGGATTGAATGTTTTCCAGCTTATTTCTTGTGGCCAGTTGAAAATAAACAGTTAATATTAAGAAAAAAAGAAGTTTGAAAAGTGAAGGAGAGATGCAGCACCAGGGCAATGCGAGATATTTTAGCAAATTATTAATGAGGCTTTGCAATGTGCTTCTGTGGGGGTTTTTTCCTTACTTCTTTATGTGGTGTGTAACAATAGATGCTCTGTTACAGCTTCAATTTTTTGTCAGAGATACCTGGCAGAGCTGCTGTTCTGCAGGTGACACTTCAATCCAACTGAAAACCCACAGCGGTTGATACTGTAATTACTTTAGATCTAAAATAGTTACAGAAGATGTGTAGGTTTTACTGAAAACATAAATTGATCAAAATTCTTTCCAGCTTAACTAGTGAGGGCAGATTCTGCAGCTTGAAGAAGAAAGCAGCAAATAAAATTACATTTTTCTCTTTGTAATAGGCACTTGTATTACACATCTATAAATATTGTAATTATTTTTAAAGAAGAATTTATGAAGATTAATCCAAGATTGGGTAAAATCTGCTGCATGAAAGCTAAGGCTGGAGAAGAAATTACCTTGGCAACAACTTTTCTCCAAGTGAGATTCTGTCCCAACAGATTCACTCCAGTGTAACCCAGACCTCTTCTTGAGAAATCCTTGCAACAAATGAGTTTATAATCAAAATCTGATGTTTTTATTTTGCTCCCAGAAGGGCTGGATTCAAGTGACCTGCTAAGTGATACTGGCCGTATGATGCCTGTAAATGGATTTTAAGAGCGTTTTTAGTTGTTAGAAACAGCTGTAACTTTTAGATTCTATTAACGACTGAAGCACAGATAATACAGTGATTCAGAGAAAGTTTCCTCTTCCAAATGAGTGGGATTTCTCTTTATTCCTTTGTATCTGGGTTTCGTAATATGGAGAAATTTGAAGAGGGGCAGGGAGGAATGGGGAAAAACTGTAATCACACCAGATAAACCTACAGCTCTGTTAAAGTCAGTGTCTTTTTGAAGCTAAGCCACCTCTGTTCTTCTTCCAAAGAAGCAAGGTAAATATTTCATGAATGGTCACACGTTGTTCCCTACTCCCTTAAGAATCTTTTCCAGAACTTAGGTGATGTAAATGGCTTTGGTTCTGTGAACATGTCACCAGAAGCAGCATCGTTTTAGATGTGTATTTTCTCTCAGCGTGAATGTTTCATGAGACCTGCAATCAATATCCACAAAATGCCAATGGGTAGGTAGAAATAAATGGTGTTTAGAAAGAGAAACCAAAGGAATTGCAGAAAAGAAGGTGTCCCAGTTTGATTTTTTGCTATTAGGGATGTATCTTTTGGGGAGCAAACTTTGGATGGGTGAATTTCCCTGGCAGGAATTAGACTTGTTGCCTGTCCCAAAAATATTCCCAGGGAGTGAATGAAAAATTCATAAGGCAAAATGGAGAAACAAAACCTTTTCTCTGCAGAGGAGCACCCTTTAACATATTTTTGCAAGATGAATTTGTTAGAGGAGAACTGTTCCTAGGAAGAGAGGAGAAAGCTTGCAAAAATAGACTAATGCTTTGGATTTGATGTCTTGCTGAAGTATTTGCTGCAAAAAGTACCGTGGAGAACATTGCTGTCTCTATGGGAACATCTTCGGGCTATATTTAGGAAAATTAAATTAAGCTTATTCTCCTCAGATGAGCCAGGTTTTGATAAGACTTTGGTTGGAGGTGTAGTGGTATTTTTGGGGGGAAAGAGTCAAGTAGTTTCTTCTACCTTTGGGTTTGGTGAACCACTTGTCTTACACTTTTCAAGTAAAAAAAAAGGCACTAAAACTGTCACTTGCATTTGAGGCAACCTGCGTGTGGCAGGAGGAAGCTCAGCTTAATTTCACAACCCCAGGCTGTGAAATTGGTCACTGAGGGGAAAGAAAACCCTATTAAAACCCTTACAAAGATCAGTTTATTAAACTGAACAGATTTGATAAGGAAATGAGCTGATTATAGATACGATGTCCAGCAATATTCTTTAGGTTTGGATCTCTCCTTGTCTTGAAAAATCGATGATGGGGTAAAAATTGTGTGGCAGGTGGGTATCTTGGTGTTTTAAACACTGTGTGGAGAACAGAAAAAGAGGTTTTTACAGCTCTTCAGTAAGTTCATACTAACTTCATGGCATAAATTCTTCAGGGAGATGTGGCCTGGGGCTACCGAGGTCGTTTGTCTGTCCGTGCCACGTGTGAGTGTCCGTCCGTCTGTCCCTTCATACCCAGTGCAGTAAGAAAACACTCTCCCAAAGGGCTTTTCTTTAGCTTGTTTATCCCTCTCTCTTGTTCAATCAGCATTGGTTCCAAGACTTCTTTTAATATTATTATGATGATGATGCCAGCTGTGAGTTCAGTTAATGCGTGGGGGTAGCAGTTCCTGCCTGGGTTGTGTGACGGCTCCAGGTGCCGCCCGTTCCTCGCCTGTTCCTGCTTTTTCCGTGTTTGAGCTGCTGGGGACGGAGCAAGTTGTTCTCCCCTGCCTTTCCCACCATGTCCCACGTAAGCAGAACCCGGAGCAGAGCGGATGCTGTACATATTTCTGCTCTATAAACACGTGCTTGTTTACATTTGCTTCCCTGCCGCTCCGGCTCGGATCCTCTCCCGATGCCAGAGGGGATGAGCCCTGACTGACAGACGCCGAGATCCGGCCATTTTGACCCCCTGTGCTGGTCCCATTTGTTTCTCCTTTGTCTTCCTTCCCAAGTATCCAACAAATTATTGTTAAATATTTTCCAGAATTTTTTTTTCGAAGAGGCCGACCTTGGAGCGATTCGAAATTGAATCAAGATATGCAAACGTCTGATCTGGTTCCTGTGTGTTACTGATGGTGGAAAACAAACTTAAGTGCTGAGTAAAATGGAAATAAAACAATCCCTCTTATTGCAAGCTGCTACTAATGTTTGGCAAACGGTTCTCAAGAGAAACCCTGTGCCGTGGGTGCAGCAGCTCACGGAACCTCAGCACTGCAGATTTTGCAGCTTTAAACTCCCAGGTCTTTGCTGTTCCAGCTTCACCAAACCGTGACACTACACCAACATGGCAAATACATCAAATTCTTTTTATCAGCAGAAAAGGCCGGGTTGGATTCACAGGCCACATCTGCTGGTGAACTTTGTGCAGTGTATTTTTTTTCTCTCTCTCTCTCTCTTTTACTAGAAGAAAGGTTTGTTTGTTGGCGGCTGCTCGGGGCGGGACAGGAATGTAATGCATGCACAGACTGCGCAGTATTTCCTGTTCAACTGCTGCTCCAAGCCCCGGCGCTGGGAAAATATCCAGATCCAGCAGCTCCAGCCTCGCTCAAACAGCAAAGAAATGCTGCAGAGTCCGAAATGCTTTGTTTTTCACAGAAAGTGCTGATTTTAAAGTGAACCGTCATGGTGTGCCTGTGCTGTGAATGTATCAGTGTGGGGCTGTTGCTCTGTAATATTTATAGATTATTGGGCTGAGACAAAACACTTGAAGCACTGTGGGGACAGGGAGATGGCTCCATAATGCCACTGCAGAAAGTTCTGTTTATTTTGTATCATAATACATCTCCATAGCATTGCTTGCATACTTCAGTTAGCTTGGTTTACCACCCAGTTACAAACCGTGGCAATCTTGTGGCACTGCAGCTGCTTTCTCATTATTTGCTATATTTTATTTTGCCCTTAAACTGGTTTGAAGCATCGCTTTTTGCATTGCATGAATTTCGCTGCAGGAGTGAAAGATTTCAAGGGCAGAAAGCTTGGAGTTGAATCACTTCAGCCAGCTAGCACTGAACTCCAGTGCTGCAAAACCAGCCTTGAGTGCAGTGTGAAAGTGAGATGAGGGCGTTATTTCTTTTATTTTTCCATCTTTTTTTTTTTCCCTTAAGTGGTGCTGGTCCTTTGTATAGTTTTCAGAATATCAGCTGATGGAAGGGTGATTGTGGGGTGTGGCTGCTTACTTATTTACTTATTTTATTTAATCATTTACTTATTTTTTTTAAGCAGATGTGTATTTTGAGCATGTGTATTCACAGGCTCCTCTGGAACCTAGGAAGTGCTGTCATTCTTCTCAAAAAAAAGAAAAAGCGGAAACACTAGGAAAAGATTTGACTGTGAACTGTGTATGTGTGCATGTATGCATTAAAAAAATGTGGTATAGCCTATCCTTGTAGTAGCACCTTTTTTTGCGTGTTCAGTAGTTACTCAGCCCTGTGTGGAAGGGAAGTGAGTGTGCACACATAATCCTTGAAGATTGGGGCACATCCATCCTGGCTGCTCCAAGGAGAGCACAGGCAAGGCTGGATGGACACATTCAGTTCCTCTTCAAGAACTGTCCAGCTGTTTATGTAAAAGGCAGAGGTGCAGCAGCTCCCTGGCTCATCTGGCTGGGGGAGTTACTGCAGGTGAGCGTCTCCTAACTTCTTTGTATTCCCATCCATCTTCTGTCCCAGTGGCTGTTCCAGTGGCAAGCACTGCAGGCACAAAAATGAAAGTGCTCCTTGTTAATTAGTTCCTTCCTGGATTACAGGAGCCCTACTTTTCAGTCCTTTGGAGATACAGATCTACACGTGCTGCTTCTCGGGATTGGAAGTGGTCTCAGTGTAGCCCTGTCAGCTTGTCAGGCACTGGAGCAGGGGAGGAGGAGGCCAAAATCTGTGCTGTTTAATTTGACCTTGAAGGTATTTCTCTCAGAACATGGTTCAGCAGGTTAATTGGGTTCTTAAAACAGTATTTAACTTCTCAGCTTCACTCTGAAACGTGGATGCCCCTGAAGCCGTGGTTCTGCCTTCAGTCTTTGGGCTGAATAAATGCCAGAGCTGGGTTCTGACAGATGCATTTATTTTTACATGCTCTTGCCTAGTAGCAGCTCTCCTCACTTGTGGAATACTGCAGAAGATGTTTAAATCATGGCTTATATGAGAAGCTGACACATCCATGGAGGTTGTACCGTCACATATATGGGTCCAGCCGAACTGCAGTGCGCAGGCTGAAGTGTAGCAACAGCTTTAAGGTTTTTGGCATTTGCCTTGAGATCCATCAAGTTCCTGTGCTGTTCTGAGCCTTCTCATGGTTTCTTATCCCTCCTTGTCATTTAAGAGGCTTCTGTGTGCAGTTGGTGTTTTTAACATTTACTGGCTACATTTCATGAAGCATCACAGCCCATACAGGGACAGCAGTGCTGACTTCTCAGTTGTGTCTTTTAAAAGTGACTTCAGAATTTCACTAGCTTTGATCCTTAAAATATGAGCATCCAATAACCAACAGCAGATATTTAATCCACCCGGATTTGAGGACTGTCATAAATAATTTATGTAGGGCAAAATAAGGGGGGTTTTGTAGCTTTAAGCTGCTGCAACAGAAACATTTCCAAAGCTTTGTTTGGTTAGGTGGAGGTCTTTTCATACAGCTTTAGCTGAATTGATGGGTGAATTAACATCCATCCTGATGATTTTTGTCCTAGGTACTATTTGAAATTGTATTTTTAGAGGACATTCGGAGGTATGGAAGTGAAACTGTAGTGTTCTGGTACCCACTGGATAGCTTCTGTCCGAACAAACAGGTACAAGGATAAGTTACAGGAAAAGCAGTTCTTGTGTGGCTATTTCATCTTAGCATACAGGTGCAGTTCATGAGCTTGTTTTCCAAAACGTCATGGAATGATTTACTAAGAGTAATGTTCAGTTTTTTCCTAAAATTCCATAAAAGCTCCTAAATCATATTGACTTTTTTTTTTTTCGGATCCAAGTGCACTGACCTAAAGAAATAATCTCAAAAAGAAAAATAAGTTACTCGGTTATTTTTCCCTCACGTCCCCACCTGCCTTATGTATTCAAGCTTTTTTCCTTGCCTGTAACTATTTAATCAGCTCTAACCAGAGCATTCTACTTACTAATGGAATGCTTGGGAAACAGGTTGGTGGAGAGGGAGAGTCAAATGTTTTGGAAAGATTTTTATGTCACTAGTCTGGGATCCCTCCCTTCAAAGCAGTACTTTCAGTGGAAAACCCAAAACCTTACTGTTACTTAATTATGCTGCTAGGGTGAGAACGGTTGCCTGTTTTAGTTGAAATTAAGGTAATACTGGGGTATAACATGCTGAATTTAAGCAGAGCAATTTGCTTGGGCTGTACGTGTTTGAAGGCTAAACCAGTTGTGGGTGGTTGTTTCAGGTATTGTGACAGTGCTTTTATTGCTGTATTTTCTGCAAAGTTTACATGGGAGAGGAAACCTTTCAGTGATGAACTGCAAATGGCATTTTAAAACTAAAGTTACGGGACCCTCACGTGCAGATTTGGCACCAGCTGTTGTAAAACAATTTCTGTCCTGGTCAGTACATCTCAAAAAGAGGAGCTGTATCAGCAAGTGGAAGTTTTTCTACTTAAAAGTTTCTGTCTTGAGGCATGTGGGATATAAAATTTAATTTTTCTGACAAGATCAGATACAGCCTCTTAAGAAGTTGGAGAAATTAGGCATTTCTAATCATGTATAGATTTTAAAACTGCTTCCTTTGAAGAAAGGCTTTGTTTAATATCACTTAATTCTGACTCGCCTCTTTCCATCCTGTGTTATAAACAAACCTATGGTGAGAGCTCAGCATACCCAGATGTTCATTTTACTGCATTTAGCGAGTTCATCTGTAAGCAGGGAAGTCTCGTCGTTATCCAGTTGCATATTATCTGGGAGAACTGCATATTGCATTCATTTAATTAGGAAAAATTCAGCGGTAATGAGCTCACTCCTGGCTGCAGAGGGGTGGGCTTGGAGCCTTCCAGTCATCCCGAGGTGGCTTCCTGCAGCAGCGAGGGGTTTGTGGTACTGTGGCTGCACAAGAATCTGCTTTTGTAATTTCACAAAATCTGCAGCGAAATCTGATGGGGGAAGCCCTCATTTAGAGTACAGTACATGAGGGGAAAAATGTTTCTTTTTTTACTGTGGAACTTGTGCTGCTGCTGGAACTGTCCTGGTGGGAGAGCAGCACAACTCTTCTGCCTCCAGAGGATGGTTTGTGTGAAAGGAGCTTGGAGAAGATGCTGTAGATTACTTCTGTTAGCACCTCTTGTATTAATTTCTGTTGTAACATTTGTGTTATTATACCTGTTTGTGTTAATACTTGGGGTTTGTTATGGTCTTTTGCTCCCTGTTCTCTTGTAAACCACCCAGTATGGCTCCATACCTCCCGTTACAGTTCATGTGATAGCAGTAATTTATTTCAGAACTTCCCTTTATCTTTTCTTGAGCCCCTCCCCAGTGCTGTGGGTTTGTTAGGACTTGCCAGAAGACTTCCACAAGCACAGTTCTGGGGCTGCCTTTGGATTCCAGACGATCCAGGGATTAACATACCCTCAAACAGTGGGTGGCACATGGGTTATGGGCAGTGAGGCTTGTCCTTAGAAATGGCATCTGGAAATTACGGGTGAGACCCTAAATTGGGGGCAGTCTGCACCAGAGTTACTTCCCTTCTAGACAGGAAGAACTGAGATCCTGTTTCTGACCCTGGCTGCAAATAACGTTCTACAAATTCAGGTAATTTGATAAAGTGCTTCGCTGATGGCTCTTGCAGACCTCCAGGAGATCTGTGCACTCTGCTCTTCAGTGTGGCCTTAAACCATATGGAAAAGGAAATAAAGTGTTCAAAATGAGTGAGGGAAAAGGTTATGTATTTGTTAGTGCATGTAAATAGATGTGTGTGTATATATGTGCATCTGTATATAGATTTAAAACCTAACTGTGAAAAGTTGTAGGAAGACAGCACGACTTTGAATGACTGGCCTTTAAAACAGCAGATGGAATTAAATGTAGATACATGTGACATTTTCTGCATGGGAAGATGAAAGAATTCTTGATTTATATTTGCAGTGATGCCTGGAATCCATACTAATGAAGAGATCTTGGTGCTGTAATCAGATCTGAAAAATCACATTAGCCCATTGTTCAGTTGTTGTAAACCTTAAGTAAGATACTAGGAATTATTGGAAAAGCAAGAGAACAAAGCATTGCGTGGGTGTATAAATTCATGGTGGAATTTCTTCCTTTCATCCTGGATGTTGTGTGTGCTTCCAGTCCCTCTCTTTCTGCGTCAAAAATACGAATTAGGGACTGCAGGAAGGTAAGAAACAAGGATGCTCAAGCGTTCTGGAGCAGCTGAACTCTTGGCTGAGCTGTGGACCTTCCTGCCACACAACACTTTGGGCTCTAAAAGTCGGTGTAGGTTCAAAAAGTGGTGGGGCAAAGCCATGAAAGAGGAGTTTGTTGAGCATTATTACACACACAGTGTGTAATATAATACACACCGTGTATGATATAAAATAATGTTCGGTGTGTTTGGGTGGGGAGGTCCTTAAACTGCACTTGGAGGGAACCTGGGGTGGTGGGAGGGGAAAGCACCTCTCCAGCCTCACCCTGATCCTTTCTTCAACCCTCCTGCAGACACCTGCTGCTCTCAGTCTTCTCTGCTCTCCCAGAGAACGTATTTTCATCTTGTGGAGTTGTCCTGCCTGGGCTTGTTTGGGGTGCAGAGTTGACGTGTTCCGTGTGCAGCGTTTGAGATGTAAAACGTCGCTGAAGTGTCCTCAGCGTTCAGTGTGGTGGGGTAATGGTGGCTTCATGTGTCTGGGGAGGGCGTAGGAAATCAGCTCCAGAAGCTGAGGTTGTAACTTCCAAAAGGTGGAGGAGGGGAAAGAAAATGTTCCCTAAATTCCATATGCTCAGACTTGCAGTTTGGATAACTCACTTCACCCTTCCAGTATCGTTACTGCCTGGTCTCACCTTTGAGCTTTTAAGGAATGCCAGGTTTTGTCCTCAGCAGCTTTTTCTCTTCAGAATTTGCTGCCATCCAGAATATCCAAATTTGTGTTAGTCATTCAACATCAGTGCTTCTTTGCACCTTTATAGTTGTTCTGTTTGTGCTGTCACATTTTTGAGGAAAGCAAATCCAGCAAACAGCACGTGGATTGCAGGTGGTTCAGGGTAACTGAGGAAGGAGAAACTGCTTTCCGTGATGCACAGCACTGTCAGAGCTGCTAAAAATGAGGTATGGCTGCAAGTATGTTCTGTGTATGCAGTACTTGTATTTTAATGCAGCACAGCACATAAAGCCACCTGAGAACTTCTGTTCCTTACTGCATCCAAAATTTTCATTTATTACATCACTGTAAAGCCTCTATAATAGCTTATTAAAGAAAATCCCTTTAAAATGACATATAAATTAGTGGAAAGACCTGTTTGAAACAGCACTGTGTTATGAATGGCAGAATTGTCAAGGCTAAAAACCAACATGAAGGATTATTTTTCCTAGTAAAATGTTTCAGTAAGTAAAGGGGAGTGGCCAGATTTCAAATGTATGATTGGATCCAAGTATTAGAAGGTTTGGACCAATCAGTATTTTTTTGTCTAGAGATTTTTGAATGTTTATTTAGACACTTTACTGTCTCTATAGTAAGTAGAGAAGATACTGGTATTAGTTCTGAAATGGTTTTGGTGTTCCCATTGATCTGTTGTGCAGCTGAGGCTCTGAGTTAGGAATTTAAACACCCTGCTGTAATTGATACCTGCAGTCAAATGAGATAATTTGCCCTCTTATTTTTAAGTAGAGGCTGAAAACAAACCAGAAATTATTAGGAAGGTTTATGTGGCAGTAGCTGTAGGCAGCAGGACACACAGCATTGTTCTTCCCGTTCTAATTTCAGCATATTTCAATTTTTAATGTCGGAAAGGAGTTCTCCTTGCCAGGATTATATTGCAACTAACTTGCTTGTGCTTGCAATGCCGTTTTTTCTGAGTGCTTTGAAAATGTCCTTCTCGACTGCCCAGGTATCCATTGGGGATTTCTAAAACCATGTTGTTGTAAACAGAATATGACATTTTGAGAATGAGTCTTTCACTGTAACTTGTAGCACTGGTGGCCGGAGTTGTGCATGTGTTTTCTGTTTAACTGGAGTATTGATAAGTGGTGTTGGATTGGTTTCAGTTTACAGATGTCTTTTAAAGTAATGAAACACTTCCTTAAGCACACAAATCTCTGCACAGTTCTGACTTTATCCTGGTATCTGAGCACGTTCTAAATTGGTGGAAGCCTATAAAAGACATTTAGTTTTTGATATTGGTACACCTTGCTCTTGGTAGCAATTAATAACTGAACCTGGGCATTGCTCACTGCCGTGAAGTGGAAAAGTATTTTCGCAAATATGGAAATTGTAGAATCCTGAAGTAATTTGGGTTGGAAGATAAAAGATAAGATATCCAGTTCCAACCCCTTCCATGGGCAGGGACACCTTCCACTATCCCAGGCTGTTCCAAGCCCTGACCAGCCTGGCCTTGGACACTTCCAGGGATGGGGCGTTCACTGCTTTTCTGTCTTGTGTTGTCAAAGCACACGTGGGGACCTGCACACCCTCAGGGCGAGATGGAATCCCTCAGGTCTTCCAGGGAGATCTCTTCCATTCCATGCACAACTCTTCTTCCCCTGAAATTTTCCTCATATATTGATAATTGTGTGGCTTGTGTTTCTATGGCCGATCTCCTTGATGGCCCTGGATACATTTGTACTGTCAGGAAGGAAGGTGGGTGTGGAAGTTCCCTAGTAATCTGTGAGGGGAAGAAAGATGGGGAATTACATTTTGATGTGCATGGTGGGACTTACTAAGAATTTCACTTACCTGTAGCTTTGGAACGAGGGAGTGTTTGGTTTCCCATCCGACATAGGAAACAAGTAGTTCCAAATAAACATGATCTAGAAACAGGACAATAGATAATTAAAATAATTGATGAACCAATCAAGTATTACTTAAAACATTATAAACCTTTTCTCCAGCTCTTTTGTTTTATTCTGTTTTATTTTAATGTGTGTTCAAGACTTTTTTCTTAGGGGAAATCCCTGGATGTCTTATGTGCATATTTCTTTTCTCTAAACTATTGCTTTCAACTACAGTTTTCCTTCTTTAGAAATGCTGCACTTGCTTTCATTCAGCTGTATGTAATTTTTTACCACTTCAGGGTTACTTTTATCCTGGTAGACCAATAAGCAAGTTGAAAATCAAGGCCAGGGCTCCTGTTTCTTTAGCACCACACGTGTTCCTGCAGCCTCTCTGTTGTGTCTTATGTCTTCCAGCAATGCTGTCAGCAGTAACAGAGGAAACTCAGAAACATCTCAGAGCTTTTCCTTGCAGGACTTCTAAATGTTCCTCACATGATTGTGTAGTTGTGTAGCAACTCTACAGTAGGCGTTTAGTGCATCCCTAGTGTTTTTGATCTCTTTGCTTCCTCAGTCCAGAGAAACATTTTAGCAGTGAGTTATTTTGTGTAATTACAGTATCCACCTTGGATGTTACTTGGAAAACGCTCTGTGTTGTCTCAGTGTGATTATGCAGAGTTGCAGGTTGGTTCCAGGATGTCACTGTATGAGTCTGACAAGGGAGAAAATGAGTTTAAACAGAAGAAAAGGTCTCAGTATGCTGGAAAATCTCTGTAATCTCAACACTTGATAAAGATTTCTGAGTATAACAACCATACATCCTCAATTCAGTTTTGTGGTCTGGAAAACCAGGTCTGTATCACATGAATTTATTCTTCTGCTGTGTGTTTTTTTTTTTTTCCCCAGTGTCCCAATGTAATATCGGCTTGAAGAAGCAGAGAAGTCGAAGTATCTTTAGCACCTTATTCTGCTGCTTTCGTGACTACAATGTCGAGCCACCATCTACCAACAGCACCAGTGCTCTGCCTCCTTTGGTGGAGGAGAATGGAGGACTTCAGAAGGTCAGGATTCTGTCTTATTTTGCTCTCACATGGGTCTTTTTTAAGCGAGGCTTAATTCTGCTTCCAAAGCTTTGTCCTAACAGGTCTCCCTCGTGGGGAACAGCTGTGAGTTACAGAAGGAATTAGAGGTTTGGTGGTGGATTGCTAATGCTGTCTATTCATCTGTAATATAAAACTAATATTTCTGTTACGGGTGTTGGTACTGTACGTTCTGTAAGCAACCAACATTTAAAACCTGACTAAGACACTACAATAAATGGAGACTTCCCATAAAATTTCAGCTGCTGAGTTGTCTCCAGCTTTGGTTCCCTTTCCTGATTACAGGAACACTAAAATGTGTCCACTGGAACATAGTGGAATCTTCTAGATATCACTTCAAAGGGTTTTTAGTGACAAAAACAAATCAAAAGAACCATTATTATTTGGACCTTTTCTTCTAAGCACACCACTTACATTTAATACACGCTGAGTCCAGAGATGGCAGCCTTTGGCCATTTTTCCAGGTTATTTTGTTTAATGAGTCAAATGAATAGATAGAAATTTTAGATAAAAATAACAGATGGAATTCAAACATTACAACACAAATTTATGTGTTCTTTATAAATCTGATAACACTGAGAGCTCTTGTGTTATGAACTGAAGAATTTCAACTCAATATGGCAAACATAGGAATGCCAAGTTTTCCATACAGTTTCCAGGACTCTGAGATTGCAAATACAGGTGAATCCATGGTGGGGAATAATGGCAGAAATGGAGATTTCTCTGTGGGTTTTTTTACCCTTCTGCTTTTCACACAATTTTTCATGTGTGATGCAGCTGATTCATTACTTCCCTTGTCCAGTCTGTTTTATTCTGGTTTGAATTTTGCTGGTTGTGTTTGAATTCTGAAAAGCTCAGGAGAAAGAGCAAGGAACTGTTTGGTGGGAGAGAGGGAAGGAGAGGAGATGAAAGTGATGGAGATTTTGAGTATGTGTGGAGGTAAAGTCTGACCTGTAACAGTTCTGCTGAAACTGCTCACGCAGAGGTAAAATGCACTGAAAATCCTGCCAAGGGGAGGGATTGTACATGTATTTTTAGACTTCTTCTGCTAGCCAAGGTACATTTCGAGTGAAATGAGGGAAATCTAGCCTGGAAGTGCTGAAGGGAAAGCTGAGTAGTGTGTAGCATGTATGCACACATTCATCAGAGGAAAAAAAGGGATGGGAAGCTACTGAAATTTCCTTTCCCCTATGCTGGGGAGTGGAAATGAGGCAGAAGTGAGGCTACTGGTGAAACTGCAGCTGAGAGAAAATGGGAGTTCAGTAGAAACTAAAACATAAAACCCGGTTCCTTTTTTCTGTAGAAAAACCTGAATTAAAATGGTCTGGAGTCAGTAGTTTCCAGATTGCATTTTGCAAAATAATTATTTTCTAAATATATCTTACGCCTTGAGAGATTGCAGGTGTGTCCTCACAAGTTTTCCTCCTCACTCTGTGCTGCCTCGGTGAGCAGTTCTGGAGTTGTGCAATACTTGTACACGAGACCAGGACACAAATCACAGCATTCCTAAAACTACCAGATCAAAACTTAAGAGACCAGAAAAATTCAAAGAAAATGTTGAAGAGAATTTAATTAAAGAGTGTTTTCTTCAGCTGAATGAACGGCACTCAGATATTCATATCTTTTTAGAAGAAATCAATACAGCTAAATTTTTAGGTGGTTCTTGAGGTCAGATAAGTCTGTGACATTGCTATTTTAAATGCAGTGTTAAAGATTGATAAGCTCTATATGTGTTTATACTGTTTTTATTTTGAGTGCTAACATAGTGTAAGTAGGAGATTCTTCTAAATAAATAAAAAGAGCATTGAAGACTTGAATGTTTGTGAATATTGTTACACTGTCAGGCTGGTGATTTTTACCAGGAGAGCTGCTTCAGAGCTGTGCAGGCTGCTTGAATTTGGTGGAGTTACACTGAGCATCTTGTCTAGATTCAGAAATAAGTAAGGTGGGGGAAGCAGCAGTGGGCTTTGGATTCTAAATTGGTGAAATGAAATGTCCAGGAATGACAAAATTGCCTCTCAGGAAAGAAAATAAAACCTGACAACCCACTGCTTAAATTCCTCTGCTGTTTCATTAAAGCTCTTTTTTGCATTAGTTTTGCTGCCAGGTTGGAATTGTTTAAATTCTATTAAGCTGCTGCTCAGATGGTCACTTAGTTAAATCTGCTCTCTCTTTTATGTTTTATTAATTATTTATCGCATCACAATTCACTTCTGACCAGGCCCAGTCAGTTCCATGTGTTGTGACCCTTTCCTTGAAAAATGGACAAGGAAAATTGCACAGTAACATCGAGCAGTTACCACTGGAAATGAGTATAAAATGGCTTGGATGTACTTTCCTTATGTCTTTGCTGTTCAGTGAGTTGGTACATGAAAACTGGTGATAAAGACTTCAGAGGAAGGAAAGGAATGGGGAAAGCCTCTGCTGGTTTCACTGGAATTCAGTGTTCTGTGTTGCTTCTGGCATATTCTGAAGCTGATGTGATAAGCCAACTTCCTTCTAATTAGGAATCTTGATTTTTTGTAAATGCTGACCTGTTCAAAAGGAGGGAAAGCGGGGGAGAGTATTTTATAAAGTAACGGAAAACACAGTACTGAAATTTTGTTCAGAGTAATTGTGATGTGTGATACAATTTTTATTGTTATTATTATTTGGCTCTGGTAGAAAAAAATGAAATTGGTGCTTCAGATTAATCAGTGCTTCATGATGTGACTTGATGATGCTTGACACGTCGAGTGTTCTGTCACTTCTTCACGGGATTGGAAGAAACACCAAACTGAGCGTGGTTTTGATTAAACAGTTTTTTTCAGTGCTGAATTCTGTTCTGTAAGCGGGGGGGAGGAAAAAAAGCCCAAAAACTTCTTTAAAGTATTGAGTTCACTTTTAAACCTTCGACTCACAGAGCAGCTGCCTGTCCAAGTGTGACTCTAATACTGGTAATGAATGGTCCATTCTGTCTCCTAAAGTTTCAATACAACATTTTTTTCAATAATAACTTGTATTTACTGAAACTGTGGCATATATTTGCTGTCCTTCAAATGCAGCAACTATTCAGCACAACACGAAGATGCATTGTAAGATGTGATAACCTGTGACAATGGGTATGTCAGCCTGCCTGCAGCTCGGATGCTGAGCCAGATGTGTCACTGGGAGCACACAATGTTCAGCCTCATGAACTCCTTGGTAGTTTTTTCCTGCCTCCTCAGCAGCAGGCAGCTCCCCAACACCTTCCAGCCACTTCTTTTTTTTGGTTAAGAGTGTTGGGAGAGGGATTTGTGTCTCGTTTTCTTGAGGATAAATTCAAACCTCCATTTTTGTTCTTCAGTTAGCAACTTGACTCAATTTTTGTATTTTCTGGATGTAAGTCTTTTTCTTCTGGGTAAGTTTGTTACCTGACTTTTGAGGTGCTTGTAGATACAGACTTCATTCATTCAGGCTTGAAGGGGGAGTCAAGAGAGAGAAAGGTGAGAAAAGCTAGATGCAAACTCTCTTTTCCCTTTGCTTTCAGTCGTGGTGGGTGAGGGAGCCCTGACAAGTCTGTGGGCACTTTGCCACTTTGCTCCCAACCCACTTCCACTGGAGTCATCCTTGCTTTTGTTTCACAGCGAGACCCAGATCAGGCAGATGGCTCCTGTTAATGAGGTGAAGCATGAATGAGGAAAGGGATTTTTATACTTGCTGGGTTAGAGGAGAAGTTCTTGATCCACTCTCAACAGGGAGTAAGACAGAATTAGGAGGAGGTTTTTTTCTGGGGGCAGCAGCTGCTCCCTCTGCTTTCCCTCTCACTGAATTTCCACCTCATGCCAAAAGTTGGGGCTGCTTCTCCCCACTGCATGATGCCATCATCTCCCAGGTAAGGCTGGAAAGCTGTGTAGGTGCCCTGTGGTCGTGTCTCCAACACTCTTCTCTGCTTCAGGGGTCTCTGTTTATAACACAGTACAGGAAAAAGGATCTTCTCTGTCCCACATGAACATGGCCCAGTGAAATGAGGAAAGCATCTTTAAGGGAGCACCTTCCTGAGGTCAAAGTAGCATCTGCTTCATGCTGCAGACCTCGAGGAGCAGCAGGAGCGTGGCCTCTTTGGTGAGGACACCAGAATGACAGGCTTTCTGAGCAGACATGGAAATCACTCTCCAGTGTGGAGGAGGATGATTGAGATTAATGTAGATCATTGCACTTTTTCTCCTGCTTAACCTTCACTGATCAGAGCAAGGAAATTCCAGATATTTGATTCTGTTGGTCACCATCAACCTGTGGTATGGAAGGTCTGTTTAGAGAACAAAATCCCCTCTCCGTAGTTGTGGTTGTTCTCTCTTTGCCCACTCATTCTGACCACCTTTGCCTCCCAAAGAATCCTCTGTATTACAAGACAGAGCTTAAGGGTTTGTCCAATCACTGAAGTGTCAAATAATAACTGTACTACTGCTTTTAAAGAACCTGTCATGGTCTAGAGAAAGCTTTGTGCTAAAGAAACTAATGGCATAAATCTGTTATTTTGGTCAGCTGCTTCTCTAAAGTGAAATAGCCCCTTACCTTTGAACACAGACTGTTCTGAAAAAAATCAGAATAGTGTGGCCTGTCACTTGGTGCTCGTTGAGCCCACACATGATCAGAGAGAACATTAGTGAGCAACACCGTGCTGGGAATTGTTGCTCCAAACTAAAAACTACGTAGCTAAAGGAAAAGATAGGATTTATCATTCCATCTGTATATAGTGTGGAAAAAATAAAACCCATGAAAAAAAAAACCACCTTGATTTCAATGGCTGGGGACAAATCAGTTCCTGGGTTGTCTTAGGGATACAATAGGGAAATTTTGGCATTCTAGGAACAGCTTTGTTCTGTTACCAACATCAGGAGCTCGTGGAAAGCCGTCAACAAATGCGGTCATCCGTCATCTCTTTCAAACGCTGCTGTTATGGCCCATTCCCTTTCCTGTTCCAAGGCTTTAGGAAGTGAGGCAGGACACTTGGAAGAAGTTTCCCAGAGCAGGCTTGTTTTTAAAAAGCGTTTGCCTGTTCATGAACACTCTTGCTTTCCCAGCAGACTCTTGCAGTTCTCTTTCTGCTTGTTTTTCCTGTTCTCATCACTCTCATTACTGTTCCGATTTTTGCATAGGTGTTTCCAGGGTTCCTCTTAAGAAATTTGCTTGTTTCCCTTTTTTTTTTTAAATCTAATTCAAGAAATTCTGTGAGAAAAACTAAGCAAGTAGTAATGCTGGTCCTTTAGCAGCTTTGGTTTTGGGTTCCCATGGAAGACAGTTCCACTAACAGGACATTAATGTACTGAATTAAAATTTTTTCTATTCTTATTGCTATTATCCTAAGGAAAACTTGGATTCTTACCAGTTTTTGTGTGTCTGTTTTTCTAGAAATCAGGTACTTTTTACCACTGCCAAGTTTTTGATAGTTCATGGTGGCTGCTGCTCTCTAGTTGCTCCTTCAGCTTCTCAGGATTTTGGGCAAGCTTCAGTAAAAAATTTCTGGTGAGCGGCATTAAAAAAAGAGCACTTTAAAAATAATACTGAATTATTTCTGTCTGTCAGTGATGTGTCAACACTGGTAGACTTGAAAACAAATAAGCAGGAGGCTGCTTCAGCTGGAAGAGGCTGTTCTGGGGTTGAAAACAGCCCTTTCAATAGTTCCTCTGCTGGAGATCAGAGCCTGTGTCGTCCGAATATTAAAGAATAAAATCACCTACCCAAGCAACATCTCTGCTAGAAGGATCAGCTTCCTTTTTTTATGTGCTGTGCCCACCAGAACACAAAGTTGGTTTTGAAGGGTTAGAAAGATTAGAAAACAGAGTTCCAGCTTCAAAAATCTCTTCCACGTTGCAGTGCCCTTGTGGCCAAGCTGTGCCCATTTTTTGCTGTCCTTGTCTCTGGGTGTCCGAGGATGAGAAGGAAAGGTCAAGGTGGCCAAGACTTTGCTGCCTTCTCCCAAGTGCAGTGCAAAACTGAGACCATGGGAACAGCACTGGTACTGCTGCTTCTTTCTGGGGGAAGAAAGTGGGATTTCTTGGATTAGTTTATCATCATCATGTCCTTCTCTTTGCTGTTGCCTAAGTGAAAATGCCGGATTTTTCAAGTCAGTTGTCTCAAATTGAAGTTGAGTTCAAGGAGTGGGGCTCTGCCCTGCTGCCAGGGTCTGGCTCAGCCTCTTGTTGCTGCAGTGAAATATACCCATTGGTAGATTTTAAAGCTGAAAAAGTTCCAGTAAATACAGGTACTTTCTTATTGCCATCTCTTATTAATCATAGCATGGGTTTTATCAGTCCGGTCTCCTAAAAATCATAAATGCCAGTATACTAACAGATCATTTCAGCAACTAAAATGCAAAATCCTGTTTTTATTTTTTTTTTACCCTGGTTTCTTGACTACTTTGAACTTTTGGTTTAAAATGTTTGAGTGCTACATTTACTGCTCCAGACCTTTGTTCTACCCTTTAAAAGCCATTACCCTTACAGTGATTTTTTGTTTTCTTTTTCCCCAGGGTGACCAGATGCAGGTCATGCCTATACCAAGTGTATGTATTTTTATCCCTTTTTCTTTTAATGATTTTCATGACTTTTGCTTTGATTCATTTTATGTTGCAGTCTAACAGGTCTGGTTTGTGTTGCATGTTAACAAAAGGATTTTATGTTCTGTCTGTAATGTTGTATCCCCAGAGGTGAACTGAACTGCATGTGTTCTGCAGGGACTGAAAGAAGAGTTTGGGTTTTATCTGGGTTCCATCTGAATTTTTAGCATTTTGAAAACACATGAAGTTACTTATTTTAACAGAGGCAAAAGGTGACTCATCACCACTACGTGAGACTCATTTTCCTCTCATGTTCCCCTATATTCCAGTTGAAAAGAAGAGTTGGAAACTGCATTATTTATTTGAAATAAGTCACGTTAAGGAAACAGAGTACACTGACTATTGCTCATTACTGCACTTGTTTGAGATGATGCTCTTGGTATCAGCTGCTGCTTTATGGGCCTTAATATTTCTGTTTATCTTCCCTGGATTAAACTTGGAATGCTGTTTGGCATCTGAATTATTTTTCAAAGCTAAATAAAGGGAAGAAAAAAACCAAGTCTTTCAAACTGAAGCTTTTAATTTAATTAGTTTTCACCTTTTTTGGTCAAAAAGCTGCTCTTTTTTTTACGAGGATGAAGGCTTAGGCTTTGTAAAGCCGAAAATACTTTTTTTTTTCCAAGCTCCTTTGCAGTTTACAATACTTCATCATTGCAGAGTTTCCCAGAAAACAGCAGTGCTGATATGTGGAGATAATGACCCAGCCCTCTTCTTTGAGATACTTGGTAGCCTTTAAAGACCTGCATATTCCCCAAGATGCCATTCTTCTTCTTCTTTATCTTCCTTCTCACATAGCCCAGCCCTACAAAACCTCCTGTAAGAAGCCCCCTGTCCGTGCTGCAGAGCAGCAGTGCCAGGAGATCACTGTGACTCTGCAGATCTTCCCTCTTCCAACAGCTTTTCTTGGGTTTGAGAACTGTTGGAAGTTCCTCTTCATTGCTTGCCTGTTATTTCTGATACGGCTCATGCATGGTGTGTATGTGGACAGGCATGGACATGCATGGGATTTGTATTTCTGCAAGTCTAGGAATAGACTTTAAACCTCAGGTTTAAATCAGAAAATACTGATTTCCAAACTACTTTTCTTTTTTGCATACCTGCCAAATTCTGTTAGGTGACTGTAGTTGTTCCACCAGGAGTTATTTGAATGTGAAACATGTTCTGGCTGTGCTCTGACCTGGAATAAAAATCTTTCCCAAGAGTGACTGTAGGTACTAACAGAGTAAGAATTAAAACAGAACAAAATTTTGTAAGGGTAAATGAGTGCAGCTTTGACAGGTACAGAAATGAAATGAGATGCTTTGTTAGAACACTGTCTTTGCAATGTTAAAGCAGTGCTCTGTTAGATTTGGGCAGTGGTAGGAAAATGAATGATTCAAGAAGGGATAATTTTTTTTTCCTCTGTTTTTTTCTTTTTTTTTTAAGCTCAGCTGTAATTTTGCAGACATATATTCCCAGCACTAACAAGGCAGTAAAATTAACTTATCTCTGCAGTCATGACATAGAGTTCTGAGCGAGCAGGTGACTTTAAACACTCCTTCCCCTCCTTCAGTGCCATCTGATGCTTCTTCTTGCAGCAGGACACGGGAGTGTTGTCAGGCAACCATCGCCCTCGGGCACTGGTGTGACATTTACTCCCCAGTATCAAAGTGCTGCTGGCTCTCAGGAACCAGCCAGCAGCGCTGTGTAATCGTCTAAATAAAGGCACAGGGGAGCTGCACGTGGAGAAAGTGCTAGGAAAGAAAATGCAGCGCTGTGTTAGGGAAAACTCCTAAAATCAAAGCGTTGCTCTGCCGGTTTTAGGAGGGGTGTTGGTCCTGAGCACTGGAGCCCAAAGGTTTGCTCCAAGACAACTCTAATTGTGTGTTTCAGACCCATTGAGGCAGAAATTCTCGATGCTCTGCTACCTAGGGATGAGAACTGGGCTGTGTGAACTGCACGTCTTGTACAAACCAGGAGAAAAACCTTCTAAGCAGACACAGAGTGAGCTTGGTCACAATTCAGTGGGCATTTACTTCTTACAGGGCTTATGTTGCAAATGTCATCACTTCAAGTGTTTAGAGAGTTCTTGAGTGACTCAAAAAGAGCTCTGCCCACTCCCCGCTTTCAAATTGAAGCCTCCAGTCAAAATATGAGGATTTCTGGAGCTCTGTCGTGCTTTTTATCGTGTATTAAACCTGGCAGTGTGCTGAGGTCACCTGTTTGAAAGCTTCCATTGCTTTATGTGCGTTGTGCATTGCTTTTATTTGCATTTATGTGTGCAGTTCAGTGAAATGGATCTTCTGCTCAGTCGGATTTGTCCTGTGTTAATTGCACTGAATTTAAAAAAGCTTGACTTAATACGAATTTTCGCTTGGTTATTGATAAAGATGACTGCTAAACAAAAAATATTCCAGCTTCAAGTTAGAGTCTTCAGAAAATAGAAATAGCATTAGTTTGGGGTTTTTTACAATATTAATTTTATCCTGTTTGTATCTCATTTTTGAAACTGTTTCCAGATAAGCCGTAGATTAAACAGCAGCATAATTGATTATTATCGTAATACTAAAAAATTAGTTGTTGTTAGGGCTGAAATAAACACAAAATTTAAAAAAAGGCAAACCCAAAACATTCCCAGCTGACACATTTTGATAGACCTGATTAAAAATCTATTAAATGTAGCTCGGGATGCCTGTGTTTCCATGAATTTTTCTCAATTTTGTTTGGAAAGGATTATGGTAGAGAAATAGAATCATACAATGGTTTGGGTTGGAAGGAACTTTAAAACATTATCTCGTTCCAGCCCCCAAGTCAGAGTAGACAAATAGCAACTTCACTATTTGATATTCTTTTGAATGAAGAGGTGGATGGAAATACAAAGCCACACCCGTGCAGCATCTTAAATGAGATGTTGTTAAACTGCTCCTAAACAACTCCTACAGGAGTTGGAGTGTCCATTTCTTTTGTTCAGCTTAAAATTCCACTATTAACAAGTGATATCAAAGTGATCCCTCAGAATCCCTGCGGAAGTTAAACCTTAGCACAGGGATATTGGGTTTTTTTTTCACTTGTCCTCACCTACATCAGATAATTCCTTGTTTTTCTAGAAGAAATTTTGGGAACTGCCTGTTCCACAAGAGGAGCTGGCATCTTTCTGGCAGCTTTAAGTAGGAATCATTTATCCTCTGTAAGAGTATTTCTGCACATAACTGCTGGGAGAAGCTGTTGGCCCTGCAGAGCGCAGCCCAAAGCGTGAGCTGAGGAGGACACGAACAGTAAATTAACGTGCTGCACTTAGGCTCCACAACATGGCCAGCACAGAGAGGAAGAAACAGGGCTCGTTAATAATTCTGATACTTGTCTCTGTGGGAAATACAGGGAGGAGAGCTGATGATTGTTCTATACAGTGAATTTCTGCAAGGTTTGTGTTGACCAGCTGTTTATGCTTCAACCAAAAGTCCTGTTCTCTTGCCGCCACCATCCCCTTTTTTTGTTTTTTTCTTAGGGAATATACTATTTCCACGGGACTGAAGCAGTGCAGCAGTCGTTTCACTACAAGGTCTGTTGAGCTGATCAGCCACGAGACCTGGCTGGAATGCATAAATCCCAAACAGTGACTAGTTTAACTTGTGTACAGTTTGTGTCTTGTTGGAGTGGAAGACCAAGCCAGTGAGATACCACGTGTTATTTTTCTGCTGAGTTCTGTGGAAGTCTGCAGCCTTTTGGGGAGTGTTGCATAGTAAATACTGTTAGCCACAATTAAATATTCCTAATTGTCTCAGATATCTTTAAAGCTGATAATGTGTAAAAATAAAAATAAATTATCAACGTTCCATAACTATTCACTATTAACTGTGATGGAAATCTGGTATTTAGAACTCTTCTTGGGTATGTCTCCATTAGTGAGAAAATTAAACCACAATGTTGAATAATGCTTGTTTCTGCCTAAAAGCTTTGCTGCCTTTGACAGGTGGAAATTGCTTTAGATCAGAAAGCTTGAACAGCAAAAGAAATGGGCTGATACTTTGCATACAAATCCTTTCAAGTTCCTAAAAGCCTCAAAAATGCCACCTTTGCTCCCAAGTCCTACACCAGCTATTTAGCAGCCTCACAACTTGTAGTGACTTCAGCTTCAGAATAATTTCCTTACCCCTGTTATATTTTCAGAGGGTGAATGTTTCCACAGTCGAGGGCAACAGAATTGCAATTTGTGAAATGGAAAATTTATTTCTTCTGATCTTCAGACGTGTGAACTTAAGGAAACAAGGTCACATTGAACTCAAGATGCCAAATCTTGTAGGAGAGTTGGTTGTGCCCTTGGTAGATCAAGTTAGGTCAGTAATTGCACGTGATCTGCTAAAGCAATACTGAAAAGGGAGAGAGACTCCAGCAGCAACCAGCACCTCTGTGTAGGTACCACAGGCAAATTGTGCCTGTCCCAGCCACTGCTTTTGAGAAAGCAGAGGTGCAGGTGGGTGGAAAAAACAGTCACAGGTTGCCTTGCTGTGCAGTCAGGGAAATTTGGGTTCTCAGAGATGACAGTTCTTGCATTTTGTAGTCCTTGGTGTGTGTCCATCTTTTTCTTGATGACAAGTGCAACAGTTTCCAGCTAAAAAAACTAAAGGTATCTGTGGTAAGACAGTGCTCATATTTTCCATATGCCTATTTTTATATGGAAGAATATGGATTTCCATATATTTTCCATAGATACAGATACAGATATTTTCAGTTTGTTAAAGAATTCACATAGCAGAAGGAATTTCTGGCTTTGAACTTTGCACTTTTTGTGCAGATTAATGTAGTCAAAAATTCGAAGGAGCAAGAGTTTTGAGTACAACAATAAACGGAACTATTATTGTTTTTTTAAAGTATGTTTGAGGTTGTTTAGGATGTTCCTACCTTTTTTTCATCTTCAAAGACAAGAAGTATTGGAACACAGGTTCTGAAGATTATTGTCTTTAAATGGGTTGGCTTTTCCTTTCAATAAGCTTTTAGTTTATTTAGGTTACAAGTTTGGATCTTTCTTAATAAGAAAAAATGAGGTGGGGTGCTAAATACCTTTTAGGCTTTGAATAGGAGGGAGAAACCAAAATTCTGTAGGTCTGGTCCTAGCTGCCAGCAAGGAGAGGTGGAACTGAAGCAGCGGTGGGACTGTCCATAACCTAGACAGGGTGTTGTGTAAATTTCAGCCTGGTTAGGTGGCTGTGATGGATGGAGCCTTTGCAGGCATTAGGCAGAAGCTGTTTTAATTTGAAGGTGGTTGTCAGACGTGTGCTGAGAGGAAATGCCCTGAGACAAGTGGGTTTGTAGGCAGGGCAGCTTCCAGTTTGGTGGCTGAGGGAACTGTTGTCAGTGTTAATTGTAAGGAGCTAAATCAATTTCAGTGAACGCTCCTAAAATGCCCCAAGAACTCTGGCTTTAGCTAAAACCACTTAATTTAAGTCCAGAATCAGATTTCTTAGGTGCTTCATTTAAACAAGGGCTCATTAAGCGTAATTGGCCAGTATCTATCAAGTTAAGGTGACACCTGAGTTCAGCCTGCACAACAGTGGTTGGTAATCTGTCCTGGCTGCTCGAGGGGGTCCAGAGGTGCCTGCCTCACTTGTGTCACCCCCTGCCTGCACAGGGGTAGCCTCAGATCTCTGCAAGCACCTCTGCAAAGCACCCCTGAAAAGAAGAAACCTTTGACAGATGATGAATCTTTACCAGAGCGATGGTGAACAGATGAAAAGATAGGAAAAGAATGGAGTTGGAGTTGTGTATCCAAGTCTAAATTAATTTCATTTCCTCTCAGTCTTGGGCTTCTCCCCATTCATACTTTTCTATAAAGCTAATCCTTTTCCTTCATCAAAAAAACCCTCTCTGAGTGGCAGCAGTGTTTCAGCTCCAAATGGAAGTGTTCTCTCCCGTTTCTGTGACTTCAGAAAGTATCCAATACCAAAATCTAAAGTAACATATTTTTACTGCAAAACTGGGGTGTTGAAGTGGGAAGTGATCCAAAGGATATGGGGCTGTCTGCATTGCTTTCAGAAGAGTTGTTAGTTCATGGGATTGGTGCCATTTTTCGTAAGGGCAGTGCTGTAGAAGAGCCCAGTTCAGGTTCTTCACTGCAGTTTTAATACCTTGACTGGGAGCATAATTCACATGGAAGTTGATCACCACCCTCATAAGTGGTTAAAAACAAGAGTGAAGACATGTCCTGGAAGATTACATTAGTAATGCTGTCTTCCATCAGGATGGATTGCTCCATTTCAGCATTTTTCATGGCAAACAGAAATAATGATTTGTGTAAGTGTTCATCAGCCTGATCTGGCTGGAAATGGCATTGACTGGAAATAGGGTAACAACAGCAACCACAACCAGGCACTGGGGAAAGAGCCACTGGAAAAAGATGTTATATCAAATATCCAGGTTTTCTGCTTTTTTTTTAGCTAGTAGTGGTCTTTTACCATTTGAATTTCCAGTGCTTTGGAGGTCATTCTAAACAAATCTCTCAGTTAAAAAAGAATTTAAAAAAAGAAAAGTGTTGTATGGGTATTGCAATTGCATGAGCCATTAATATCCATACATGCCCTTGGGATGAGCCCAGAAAAGCATTTGATTTCAAGTCATGTATGCCAGCTCCCAGTAATTACTAGAATAGTAATGTTGACAGAAGGGTGCCCCTTCCATAGAGGTTTTACTTTTTTTTGTTGTCTTCCTCTTTTCTTTTTATTTATAGCCACCAGCTAAATACCTCCTGCCAGAACTGACAGCATCAGACTATGGGAAGAAGTGTGTGGTCATTGATTTAGATGAGACTTTAGTGCACAGTTCATTTAAGGTAAGTAAATTCAAAAGGATCTCTTGCAGCTTGAATCTGTCAGTGAATGCTGGAGGAGCTGTTAAGCCTCTTAACACTTGAACTCCTCTCACAGCCTCTGCCTGGGAGTCCTCATTGCCTCTCCTATGATTATTCATCCTAATTTAGCTCTCAGGGGAGTAACACCAGAGGTTGCTGGTTTTATTTTGGTTTTTTTGAGAAAAATCACACTGACTGCAACAAGGCCTGGAATAGTTACTGACTTCATGGCTTTAAATGTTCCAGCAAGGACCTGTGTTCTGAGCAGGTACGAGATTCGTTTCTTTGAAAATAGGGTTTGTTTTTGCAGTTGAAATGGTGCCTTAGTTAGTGTAGGAGAATGGAGAGTCAGCACAGCTTTCTGCTGGGTTAGATGTGCCTTAAACCAGGAGATTTTGGGCCCCAGTGGTGGCTCTTCTCTCTTGCTGCAGGATGTTGTTTTCCAGGTCAGGCTTCTGTCCTGATCACAGTAAGTGCTTTTAAGTGTTCAGTTTTCAGAGCAGGGAAGCAAATACCATTTAGTTGTTGCTGATGAGTCAGTCACCTTCAGGAAGCAACTTTTGTAACCGCTCGGAGTTCAGCATGTGGAAAGTACTGGTGGTTTTTCTGTTGTTCAAGTAGGGCTGAAATTAGGAGACTTCAGAAGTACAAATAGTCTAAATTGGCTCAGGGTGCTGATAGCATTTCTGATTAGTGCATCTAATACTGATAAAGTGTCTGCTGGTTTTACACATTGATTGGAGAATTTATAAGAATTAATAATGTTACCTTACTGCTGCCAAACAAGATTAACCACCCTTACAGTCTTCTAGGTGGTTGTACTCCATTTTTCACTGCAGGCATCAACTCCACTTTTTAGTCCTCCACTTGTTAGTTGCCAGTATTTAAAACACAAACTGCAGTTCATGTTGTGGTTAGAACTTGGCAGCAGCCTCTCTTTGTTGTCTTAAAGAAAACCTTATATGGAGATACTAGAACAAATTCCTGTGCCTCAAACTGAATTAAAGATCTTTTTTTTTCTCTGTCTTTATTGTGCCTGATGGTATACAACAATTTATGGTGGTGTAAGGGAACCTCTCAGCCTCAGTGCCACATTTGTCTTCTGTACCCAGACTGAGCTTGCTCTAGAAAACTTTTCAGGGAGATAAAAACCACAGCTGGATTGGAAAGGGAGAAGCCATGCCTTCCTAATGAAACAAGAGTCAAAAATAGCAAGGGAAAGCTGAACTTAAAAATCTAATTGTATATACTAAAAGCGAAGCATTAGGCTTATTGTTGCCTGAAAGGTAAAAATACGAGTTTGCTTTCTGAGTGCTGTGGGTAATTTTGTACTGTGGTTTTTTTCCTGGTTTTTGAAACAATTTAAACCACCTAAACTGAATCTCATTTTATTTTTTTAACCATTTTAAAGAAATGCATGTTTAATGGTTGACACAGTCGTAAATCTCTCTTGTAGGACTGAGGTTTGCAGAGTGTTTCTTAGCGGGCTCCTTTTAATCCTCCCATTCATTCAAATGATACTTAATGGGTATTTAAATGATGGTGAGTAGGTATTTAAGAAAAGCCAAAAGATTTTTCTGCTTGATGATGAGCACTGAATAATGTTTTGTGTGAGGGAAAGAAAACTGGTCCTTTTTTGTGTGAGGTCAGTAGAGCTGGGCAGATGTTGGAGCTTCTGCAGTATTTGAGTCTTAGGGCTACAGTGGTGTTATTTCAATAGGAAACCCTGTGACTGGGGGTGTGTAAGAGAAAATCAAGTGCTGGAGGAAATGAGTTTAGTTGTTTAGTGGCTGGCACTGTCCAGTGGTGCTGGTTGGGTTTTGTTTCATGAAGGGAAATTCTTTGGGTGAATTAAGACCGTTAATTGTCATCAAAAATAATGATACATTCCAGCAGAGCAGGGGTTTGAACACCTGTGTGCACCCTGCTCTGCCAGGGTAGTCAAGTTATTTCTGTAGTTTTTTAGTTTGTAGAGGTTTGGGGATATTTTGGGTTTTTTTTTTTCCCATTAAAACATGTCTGCTCTAACCAGGCAGGTCCCCACTTAAAAGCTGGAAAAGCATACATAAATTTGAGAGTTTTAGTACAAAAGGCTTTATTTGAAACACCTGATATTTTAGAATTCATAATTCTGTTATGAAATAGGCTTCATATTTTAAATGCAGATTACATGTTTTTTTGACACAACCAGAGAGGCAGAATATTTAAAGTGCTCTTTATGAAAGCAGCAACATCTGAAGGAGGGTAATTCTCATCTTTTTATGCCCCTGCATATTTGTGAAGCTTTAAGGAGGTACTAGTCTTTCATGTTAGATGCATATTAAAGGAATAAAGTTTGGGGTTCTTTGGCAAGAGTAAAAAAGGAATAGATAGACAGGGTAGTTATCATTCCCATCATAAAACAATCATAGAAGCAAAAAATAATAAATTATTAAATCAAGGAGATGTAAACATGGTCTTGTATAAAAAATATTAAACCACATGCAAGCCTGGAATGTAGTTCTATTCAAAACTGGCAGTGAAACACTTCTAGAATATTTAAAATGCTGAAAGTTTGGGGGTTTTTTTTATTAAATGGTTCTAACTGAGCTGAAGGTTTCCAGTGGAAATGCATTGCCTTCTTCCAGGCTCGGTCTCCGTGGTTCCCAGTGAAGGCGTGGATGTGCTTCACACGCACAGCCCCACAAACCTTTAGCCAGCAAATTGCTGCAGACTTTTCTCCTCCTTTCCTTCCCTGAGGAGCACAGAACCCCACTCCGTGCTCCTTTCCTATCACCAGTGCCAACAAGAAAGCAACATAATACCAGAAGTATCAGTGGGGCAGCAAATTTGTAGCTGGGAGTAGTTGGGTCTGCGTTACAAAGTCTGAGGGTGAGTTTTATTTGTTAGAAAAAACCCAAAGTTGCTCACACAGAATGTGGTTTTCTCTGGCATCTGGTTGAAGTTGCTCCTGTTAGGATTAAATTCTCTAAGAGCTGTAGTTTTATCAGTGGATTTCAAAACCTCAGCGGTTTGCAGTGACCTATTCTTTTTCTGCTGCTGCTGCAGAGCATTTCTCTTACTGAAGGGAGTCATGCATATATAAATCCTTCAAGTGTGTGCAAGCCTCTTCAAAGTCTGCAGGGAGCTGGCACCCACTGAAAAACTGGTGGCTGAGGCTTCTTGACAATTCATTTGGGTTTCTTTTTAAGGTGAAGCATCAGAACTTTCGTGTGCCTGTTCTGTGGCTGTTAGAGCTGCAGAGTATCTTTATCTGAGGGGCTTCGTGCAGGGAACAGACGGGAGCCTCCCCTCTGTTTTCTTCCAAAGCAGGAAGGGGAAATTGCTCCGTGTCAGATAAGAAAAATCTAGATTTATCTGTGTGTATTTGAGGAATTCTTCAGATCACACCAGCACAGGGGTCATCGAGAGGATGGAATTCTCCATCACCAGCTGCTCTGGAGGTCTGGTTCCCAGTCCTGGTTGGTCAGGATGAGAGGGTTCCATGTAGCCTCTCCGGTGCCCTCAGACCCAGCACTTGCAGGTGTCAGATCGAACCGTCTTCTTTATTTCCTTGCTCCTGAGAGAGGGTGTTTCCTTCCACAGAAATTCTTGTGGTCATTTTGCTGTGCTGGCAGGAAGGTTGTTTGACAGTGGAATTAGAATCTGGTTTCTCCAGGGAGTGGGATCAAAGTGATGCTAGCAGGTTAATACTGCAGGATCCTCTTTTCCCACCATTTTTTCACAGAGCCCCTGTTCAGACTCACCAGCTTGTGATCTGCTGCTTAAGTCTCTTACCTCGGCTGCTTCTCTGCTTTCTTGGCACCCCTTTGCCCCCCTGAACGGGTTTAAAGTCCGTTTCCAGTCCCTAAAACACTTCAGGGGCATCTTCTTGGTGGTTCCTGAGATCAGCCTGTTGACTGATCCAGAAAAGCAGGTGGGAAAGCCTGAACAAATGTCACAGAGCTGAGTGAAGATGTTTTCCAGCCTTAGCTTGGTAGCACCAGTTACAGACTGGGCTCTTGGCCACGAAAGATACTGGCTGTTAATCAGTCATGTTGAAACTGTGTTTGGCAGCTCTGTCTCAGCCATTTCCAGGCTGCAGATGATGGAATGAGCTCCAAGCTTCAGCCAGGCATGTTTACACGGCTGTTTTTTCGGAATGGACAATAGAGCATGAGCTCTAAGTTTGGTGTCCACTTGGACCAGTAAACATTGGCAGCAGCCTGTTCCCAACTATCCCTGCTGTCCAGCCAAGGTTAGATCAGGTACTCCTGAGCTGTCTACAATTCATGTTCCTGCTTCCCAAAGCAGTTTTACTTGACCAACAGTTTTTCGCAGTAAGTCTTGAGAATTAAGTTGTGTTTGACAGGCTGGAAAAATGGATTCAAGGGCTTGGGCAGAGTGTGCCTGCTCTTCTCTTTGGAATTAAAATGCAATTTTACGTGATTAGGCTGATTGGTATCGGCATCTTCAGAACCCTTTAGCTGTACAACCTAAGTCTTGTTGCAGCTGCTGATTCAAATACAACCAGTACGTATTACTTTTACAGCTGCCTTTATTTTTAATTAATTACTAATGGATGACCCTGAGCAGAATATGTGGAGTACACTGCTGATTTTCTTGGTGGTCGTGTGTCCACAGAGACTGGGTGGAAGAGTTTATCCAAACAGGTGTTTTCCTGATGAACACACTCAGTGGTAGTGGGGATTATTCAAGCAGTGTTATGTTGTATGAGGCTTAAAAGTAGGCGAGAAGAGGGAAGCGCAGCATCTGGAACTACAGCTGTGAGCTTCTGACTGGTGTAAGAGCACACACACAGGGGATCTGTGTAGTCAGTAATGATTATTGTTCTCCAGAAGTAGGTCCTCTTCCCTTCTATGCCCCTGAAATTTTCCCCCCAATGGTCTTATTTTTAATGTTAATTATTTCCTTGTCATTCTTTCTAGCCAATTAGCAATGCTGATTTCATCGTTCCTGTTGAAATCGATGGAACCATACATCAGGTACGTGCTGTTCTTACCTTCAGCATTGTGTCCTGAGAGTCCCAGAACGTTCTCTTCCTCCATTTGCTACTTTATATCCAGTAATTTCTCCTTCTGCAAAGCATGGAAGCTGTGTGTTCTGGAGTGCAGACAGGCATCCCTGTGTCATCAGGTGGAATCTCTCTCTCAGGACTTCAGCACTTGACTCTTTGTCAATTTTAAAACATTTTCAAACAGGAAGTCATGTAAGGATGGGGTTTCAAACATTGCTGGGCCCAGAAAAAGCTGCTTGAACACTGCATTTCTCATTCCCTCCAAGACAAACAGGACATGCGTTGGCTCCAGTGTCTGTTGGTAGCTCATATGCCAAAGCTCATTTATGTTCTATAAAATTATAAAGGAAAAATAGACATTTCTTCAATTTTTGTGCTAATCTGTGTTTGATTTCTGTGCCCTTTTATTCCTGTAAGTAATTCAAGTTCCTCTGATAGGAGTTTTTGTATACTTGAGCATATTTGCAAGGTCTGGATGGAATCGTGAGGAGACTAATTTTTGTGTCTTATTCTTTAAGAACTTCACTTAAGGCTCTAAGAGATGGTTTTGAGCAAATGCAAAACGCCCATAATTTGAAAATCAGTCCCCTTGGTGTCTTTAATCAGCCATCATTTCTGAAGGGTTGAATAAAATAAATTACAGTGCTGTAACTTCCCCTCTTCAGGCAGACACTGAAGTTCTTGCTGCAGATGAGTTAAACAGGTTAATGTGGAGTTGAGCCTTTCTGGTACATGAACCTTGCAAATTGTGTGAAACATCTTCTGCTGGGTGTTGGATGTTACAGTTACTGAGGAGCAAATCTTCCCTAGACGTGATTTAACAAGAGCTTTTAAATACCTTAAACTTTGAAATGTTATTTATGGATTATTTTTATGGATTATTTTTACTTGGACAAAGAGGTTTGTACATTTTAATCTCGTACTAATTGGTGGATTACTTTGGATCACAAAGTTAGTTCATAATTTTGTCTTAATTTCCTGTGATGGAAACTATCCGTGTATTTGTCAGTCTGAAAATGATTCCTGAATATCAGTCAGTGGACTGAAACGTGCTTTAAAGTAATAGTTGTTTTGACAGTTTTTACAGTGTGCCTGTTTTATGTAGAAAAATTCAGTATCTAGTGTATTAGCTATTATAACTTCCACCTGTAATGTTCACCAGAGCTGATGCTTAAAACATTTAAGTGATGTTTTGGGAGATTAGTGATTTTCAGTCCTGACTTGATGTGGGCTTCAGTTGTGTTTGGTGCTGTAGAACAGGCAAATTCTCTCTCCTAAGAACTCTGCAGAATGCTTTTGAAAGTGAATTTTTGAATGGCTTAGAGTTGTGATCACTTAGCTCGTCAAGGGGACATATTTGCATTTTGAAACAAATCCCAATAAAAGGCTGCTTGGGCTTTACAGTCAGACATGTCAAAAGCCTGTTGCTTTTCCATTCCCTGCTGCAAACTCGCAGATTCTTCACCAAAAATGATGCAGTTTGGCACCTGGAGATGGTTCCCTGTGGGGGAAAAGAGAAAACAGCGACCAAAAAAACCCCAAACAAACAAAAACCCCACAGCTGGGTCCAAAGGGAGTGGATTTGTGCATCTGCTTCTCCTTTGGCAGAGGTGGTCAGGCGAAATCGGTCTCTGTGCTTTGCTGGAGACTCCCTGCATAATTTTCAAATTGCTTCACTCTTTGTATTTCAAGTTTTTAACCTCTAAAACAGGTAAATACCTCAGTCATGTTTGCAAGGTAAAAATGGAGGTAATTGTAAGGAATTTGGGATTCTTGCAATACAGGTAATTTGTGTGGCACATGGAATGGGCAAAGCCTGTGTGTGTAATATCTGTAATACTGCTGGCATTCAGGAGTATTTTTAAATTTATTTTACACTGTGATAAAGGGCAAAAATGGGTATTCTGGCTGAGTGTGATGTGCATTAACACAGGCTGTAGAGCTTTGACAACCTGTTGCCACTTCAAACCTGTAATTCTGTAGTCAGAGCATAAATGAACTGATCCGAGCAATTTCCGTCATTTATCAGGATTTGTCGTCTGTATAATGCGTGCCCATTTATATATACTTATAAATATAGTTTATATACTCCAAGATTAATCACTGACATTGAGAAATATTTCCACCTGTGCAAAATACCCCAGGAAATGGGAAATGTTGTGGAACCACACTGTCCATAGTGCACGTCCCTGCTTCACCAGAGAGCATTGTGCCTTATCAGGCAGCAGGTTGACAGATTTTTATTGTCCTTGAACTCTGCCTTAGGCAGAACCCCAGTGGAAACAAACTGAGAAACACCATTTCAGAGGTGCCCATTCACAGAGAAACTTGAAATTATGTGAGATTGTTCAGATATCACATCCCAAAAAATACAAGTTGTGGCAAATTGAATTGCTGTATTCCTGAAAGAGTTTTGAGATTGACTTATCTAACAAGTTTTTTCATGGCAAATGGTGGTTTTTTGGGTTTTGGTTTTTTTTGTTTTTTTTTTGCTGTTTAACAGAAGTATTTTAAAAATAATGTCTTTAGTTTGGGGAATTTGTTTCCCCTTATATAATTTATAATCCAAAGGTCAGAGAGACTCTTGGGGTTTTTTTAATAGGGAGGACAGTTCATCATCTTAAAGGGTGCTTGGGTAAACGAGCTTCCCTAGATTAAAAAACAGCTTCTCTTAACATCCCTTTTCCCTCTCCCATCTTTCTTTCTCCAGCCTGAATTACCTTATCTTTGGAAAGGATCTGTCATTTTATTTTAAGAAGGAAATAAATCAAGTGTGGAGGAACCTGCCTTTCTTTCTGCTGCGGGTCTTGGGATGCCTGCAGAGGCTGTGCCCATCCCAGGGCAGCTGAAGCTCCAGGGAGGAGTCCCATGTTTTGTGCTGGGAGTGATGGCCCAGACACAAAAGGGGGGTTCTGGTGCCCACTGACCCTCCTGGCCCCTTCTCTCATTCCACTCTGGTTCTCTGGGCAGAGGGAAATCAGAGCTGCTCTCCTGCTCTGCCAAATGACAAGGCAGAAGCTCTGGGAAATCCAGTGGGATGTGTGGGAAGTGAGAGGAGGCTCAGTGAGGGTGAAAGTGGTGACTGGAGGGAGATGTTCAACCTGTTTGGTACCTTGATTTAACTTCTGCAGGAACACATCCTCTCCCTTGGGCCCTGGGCAGAGTGCCTCAGTCTCCCACTGACCGAGAGCAGAGTGACCACAGCCCCCAGACCAGCAGCTGTGCATCAAATACAGCTGTAATCCCCAACAAGTGAAGGTTTTAGGGAATGTTTGTCCTTCATCTTTCATCCAAATTGACTTCCAAATTTGTGCCTTGCTCTTGATGTCCAAGGGTAAAGAGGACAGCCAGGAAGAGTTTGATTCGGTGTTATTTTGAATTTAATTTTTAAATATAAGTTGTTTATTGAGTAAAACTAACTTTTAAGTGTTTGTTTGGGGTGAGGGGGGGCGTTAATTCAATGAATGGCTAATTTTTAATTGTTGAAAGCTGAAGGAACATTTGTCATGTAGACTTTGAACATGATATGCAGAATGGAGGGGTTTTTTTTAAGTGGGGGTAAAACGCTGTTCAAATAATAAAGTTCCTTCCTATAAAGCACAGAATTCATGGATTCTCCTGCAGAAGGCTGTGGCCTGGTTCAAGTAATCCAGGATAGGCTGTGTCCATTCTAACTGGCCTATTCTTGGTTACTTGCACTGGGACACGACCACAACTGTGTGCCCCAGGACCACGAGGCTCCAGCACATGTGGGATTTTCTGCTCACTGCTCAGAAGAGGAACCCACCCCACAAAACAGGAGATTACAGGAGTTGGACTTGTCATGGGTGGATTTTTTTGGTCATTACTTGCAGATTTCCTCATTGTAAAGCTGGTTTTGAAAGGCCGTTCCATGTGTCCTATTAAACTGATTGAAAATGAGCTGGGTTTGTCTTTGGGTTTCACAAATACTGAGTCTCTGTAGGTTGAGGCTGTTTGGAGGTATAGAAAATTCATGTGGAAGTACGAAATGCTCGAAAACAATTAAAGATAATTGCTTGTGTTCTGCCATTAGCAGCTGTAAGAATCCTGTGGAAACATGCCTAGTGCCTGATTTGTGCTTAAAATGTTGAGTAGGGTTCATCTTAAATAATAATAATAAAAAAGACTCTATTCCTCCACATTCTTGCTGTGATAAGGAAAAAAATCAGTGAGTGTACAATAAAAAAAAAAAAAAGGATGGGTTTTTTATTTTTATGCCCTGAAGACAGTGTATAAATCTGAGAAAATTGCCAGGAGCCAGTTAGTCTAGAGATTTCAGCTGAAGACATCAGGCAATGGAGGGAAAAGCCAAGCCACAAATAACCATGCAGCATTGAGATTCAAGTCCAGCCACTAACAAAGTAAAGGGGAAAAAAATTCCAAATGAGAAGGAAGAGGAGAAAAGAGCTGCACTGTCAGCTGAAGAAAGCTTTTTATGTGAAGTAAACCAAAGAGATTTTGTAGCCCAGGATGCCAGTACATTTTGGAGTTGCTTCCAGGCTCTAAGTAGGACTTCTCAAAGAAAACTTCAAGGAGAATAACTGTCCAGAGTATTAAGATAGGTTGTTC
>VZRQ01009978.1:1214171-1234228 GCA_013397975.1 Machaerirhynchus nigripectus
GTGAAAGAATGTGGTAAAAAAAAAAAAAAAAAAAAAAAAAAAAGGGGGGGGGGGAAGGAATTGGGGCTTTTTACAGAGGGAAATAATTAAGGGAAAAATTTGGTGAGATTTCATCTTAGGAGATGACATTTATTATTAATTAGGCGTTTAACATGAGGAGCAAATCTGTTGGCCAGATCCCAGCAGGGAAAGATTTAAGGCAAAGCAGCAAGAGAAACTCAAGTAGAGGAGGCTGTGAGTGCTCTGTGGTGGATCAGGAGCCCTGAACTGCAGAAGGGAGACCATCCAGCTGAAAATGCTGTGTATTCACAGCTAACCCTGAGTTAGGTGCAGAATTAGGAGACCTGAAAAGAGCCAAGAGAGTGTTTCTTGCAAAGAGTGGCGAATGCAGCCCAAGCTGTGGCTCAGAGCTCTGGGGCTGCAGCTGCAGGGTTGATTTACTGCGTGCTCCTGATGGAGGAGGTGGGTTATGTTGCAAGCAGCAAAGTTCAGATCCTTGGCACGGAGTTTGTAATTACATTCCAAGTGGAAATACTTCACCGACACGGGCAGAGATAGGATGGAGAGCAAAGAGGAGACTTCTGCTGAGGCTGGAAGCACTGGGCTTTAAAAGGGAAATTAATACTGAATTCCAGCACTTACTCTCCAAGAATGATGTTAGGACTCTGGGGTGCCCCTTTTGTGTCCTCAAAAATAAGTGTAGGAATAAAACCTAAGGCTAAAGAATCAAGAACTTAATAATTAACTTGGATCCTGGTCTGTTTCCTCTCACATCTGGGAAGTTGGATACTCTCTGGATACCCAAATGGAGAGGGACTGCAGCTGTCCTTCTGTCTTTAAAAGCTTCAAAGATGGAATTTGGAGAGGAAATACTACAGCACAACTTTGTGTAGAAAGAATTAAATGAAAAATTAATTGCTTTGTTATAGGAGAGGAAATTACTTGGTTTATGCCTGGTGAAATACAGGAAACATTGCTGTAATTATCTGGAAAGAGAGTGGTGTTGAAGTACCTCTGTTAACTGTCTTTAATCCATAAAATGTCACAGTTCTTTGATGGGTTAGGTGCTGCTGTGGTTGTTTTAAAAAAACTCAAAAAGCCTGGGTTATAAATTGTTATCTGTATCAAAGTTTGAATGTAATGTTTGTGAAGCCAGAAATAGTTTAGATAAATTTCACAGAAATAACTTAAAAGAGATAAAGACTTCATGGTATGATCTGTATGCTGCATAAAGGGGAAAATTAACATTTCTGCTTTAGTCATTAAGGTACAGCTCCATCATACGTGTTTTAAAAAAAACCTTTGCTTTCAAATTTAGGTTTTCAACTTCGATTTCACAGCTTCTTTTTTTCTTCCTTTGCTGAAGGCTTTAATTGTTACACTTGAGTTCAAGCTGCTGTTTCCATATTTTTCTCCTTCAGGCTTTTTCTCTGGGTACCTTGATTTTTTTATTTTTTTTTATTTTTTTTTTAATTTTTTTTTTATTTTTTTGCTTTTTGTTAATATGAATCTAGTAAAATACATACAATTAATCTGGTTTTACATATCAAAGAATGAAATTCCTGAACTAGCATCAGTCTTGCAATTCCTCCTGAATTCAGCTCTATGCCAGACTTCTGCACTTGAAATTTCCAATGTTAGGGATTATTTGCCAAACAAAAGAAGATGAAACGCTGCCAATGTTTTCTCTCAAACTTTTAATCTAACTGCAAACAAGACAGATAAATATTTTTCAAGCAGACTCCCCTCTTCAGTTCCCCAGTATATTGCGAGTTGCTTCCAAGCTTTCTGAGCAGCAGTTTCCTTGTTCTGGTATCTTCTGTGAACACAAAATCACCTTGTGTGCTCTGAAAAGAGAAAAGCAGGGAGGTTTTAATATCTGCTAATCAGGTTGTTGACAGTAGGCAGCCAAGCCAGGGCAGAAAGGCAGCAGAGCAGTGCTGAAGGCAAGATGCTGAAGAGAGAGATCCTTGGAGTTTGCCGTCTTTTGGCAAGGTTCTCTTCAGAAGATGCTGTAGACTTAATCAGTGAGCTTCAGAACCAGCACTTGTAGACATTCTGCACGGTGCTGTGAAGATTTTTGGTGAACAAAGCTCTCTGCAGAGCTGGAGGGCTTGATCACTCTCCATAGTGAGTTATGGTACTCAGCACCTGGAGTTTCAGGAGTGAAAGAATCGGCCACAGAACGAAAACAGGTCCTGCTGTCCCAGAGGCTTCATCAGATTTATTCCTTCTGTGGAGCTCTTCAGCACTGAAAGCACCAGCACCAGAGTGGGCTTGGTGGGGAGATCTGAATCCTCACTTCTTGAGAAGCCCTCCTGTTTGCCTGTGCCTTTAATGAGGTTTTTCAAGGAGCACCACTCCAGATGATGCTCAGTGTTTGCAGTTACATAATCAGCAGGGGCTTGGCAGCCCGTGCCTGCCAGTCTCTCATTACTGGATCTCTACTTTTATCTTGTGTACTTTCCTTTTTCCCCAGCATTTCATTTGAACTGCTTCCCTGTTAACTTTTGTTTCAAGTTCTGGGATTGCAGGAGTGGTTTGGGGTTTTTTTTTTTCCTTTCCTTGAGCACCACCTGACCTAAATGCCGTTATCATTCCAGGTTTATGTATTGAAACGACCACATGTGGACGAGTTTCTTCAGAGGATGGGAGAGCTCTTTGAATGTGTACTCTTCACGGCCAGTTTAGCCAAGGTTTGTTGCTCCCTTCATCTCTTTAACCCTTCTGGTGCTGGTCAGTGGACTTTTGGTTGGGTTTTCTATGGATAATTATTTCCACAGTTGGTACTATCTTAATTTTTCCCCTTCTTTTCTGCTTCTTTGTCTGACAGTGTGTACTTTGTCTGCTAGTGTGTGGGTAAGTGTTTCCATGGTAACACCATCACATATGGGCTTGTCTCATAATGTAGCCTCCATGCATTGCTCATGATGCCAATATGAAAGGCTCACAAGTTACCATGGTTATAGTGAGAAATTAGAACAAATAGCGTGCGAGTGAAGCAGCACATTAAAGCTGGGCATGAAATAAAACACCGAATCAAACCCTGTCTGCACCACCAACCCGTGGCTCAGAAACTCACTGGAAACTGGGAACCACGGTTCTTGCTCTGTCAAGGTGCAACTGCAATCTGGAGTTAGAAAATGAGGCCTTCTTGCAAAGCTTGAAACGTCGCCAGGAATATTTTGTGCCCTCTGGTCCTGCGGTAGCAGTAGTGGCTCGTAGGTAGTTTTTGTGGTAGATGTTACAGTAGTAGACTGATCTGGAATTCTTCACTTCCTTCAGTGTCTTGTATTTGTGGTGTCTTGTTTGTAAAATTATACTGGTGATTTCTAAATAGTGCTCTAGCGTGGCCAGCTATGGCTCCAGCCTAGTGTAGAGATGGTGGAAGGGGACAGGACCCTGATGTGCTGTAAAGCCTTTTTCCCTGCATTCTCTTTACCACAAACTGCTCACTCATGTTGAAAAAATCCTAAATACTGCCCCAATTCCATACTGAAGTTAGGTGCCCTATTTCATAATCAAAAGATGATTGATTTCAACATCAGGTTTTTTTCTTGGTTTAAAATGCAGGAAAACGGTGACTCCTCTTGTGCAGTAATAGGATTTAAGTGCCATTTTCAAGTATGTGGTTATTCCTGTTCGAGTTTATTTGGATACTTTTTCTTGGTCAGTTTATGTAAACTATTGGATTCTAAGCTGTGCCTCACCTGAAGTATCATCTTATGTATAAAATGGGAATTTCCTTGGTATTGTTCATGGGTGTGTTTCCTAATAACATGTTTTATGACCCAATTATGCAATTTGGTAACCTTAAGAGTCTTGCTGACCCAGTTGCTCCAAGGGCATCGTTGAGCAGAGCCACATCAGGCTCAGATGTGTTCACTGCAGTTTATCTTCAGAGGCACTTGGAAACAGATCAGCTGGGGAAATGCTTCATATTGATTTTCTATTAGCATTGGCTGGTTTTATGGTAATGGTAGGAGAGATCTCTGGATCCATCAACCTCTAGAAAACTCTCAGGGTAACTCTAAGCTGGCCCTGAGAATAAAACCTAATCAATAAATCACAGAAAACATTTAGAGTGCAAGTTAGCCTTCTCTAGAAAGATAATTGCCCTACTTCTGCTTTATCTCTTTATTAATCACTTCAGATTTGCAGGTGAGTTAGTTAATTAACAAGGAGCAGGGAAGAAAATGGAGAAAAAGGGCATTTTGTCTGAAATGATTTCGTGTCCCTTCTTTGGCTCTGTGAATTAGCCTTACCTGCACGTTGCTGACTTGGTGTTTCTGACTTCTATTTTTAAGTATGCAGACCCAGTAGCCGACTTACTGGATCGCTGGGGTGTGTTCAGGGCAAGGCTCTTTAGAGAATCCTGTGTTTTCCACCGAGGAAATTACGTGAAGGATCTGAGTCGACTGGGCCGTGAGCTGAGTAAAGTTATTATAGTAGATAATTCTCCTGCATCTTACATCTTCCATCCTGAAAATGCAGTAAGTATTCGAAGCACTCGAGCGTAACTTCATCTCTCTGGCCCTTGCCCAGATTTTGTGATTCAGAAAATTGACTTTTCAGAGCACTGGCTCGTGTCAGATTCTGTGTTTTCTTGGGCTGCAGGTAGGTTCTGGGGTTCACTGCCAAGTGGTGAAGGGTGTGGGCAAACTGATCTTGACAGCGTGTCACAGCCATGACTGCTCGTGTGCTCTGAGCTTTAGCTGTTGGCTCGAGGTCCAGCAGTTTGGAGAAATACCAAGTGGTGTGGAACCTGAAGAACCAACCTAGCTCTAAGAAACAAAGCTGCCCTGCAGCATGGGTTTTGTTTTTCAGAGTGGTGATTACAGAAAGAATGGTTTGCTTGAATTTCTTTGGGTACTCCCATCTTTTTTCATTGTGTGAATAATATTTTATCAGGCAAGATAATTAATGCTTTACTGGTTGCTGCTGAGATCTGCATTTGTGGGTAAGGGAAAGAAAAAAAAATCCAGATCTTGTTGTGTTGTTGTGCTCCTCCCTCAATTATTTTTGTCATAACTTCATAATTAGAACTGTTAGTCAACAAGTTCATCAGGGTTTAGGAATAAGGGTAAAGGGCAGGCAGCAGTTCTGTAGGGGAGAATAATGAGGAGCAATGTGCATTTCCACTGTGTGTTTATATTGGCTCCAGAAGCTCTGATGGAGAGGTCTGGGGTGCTCCATCCATGGCTGCAGCCAGTACAGCTGCTCACATCTGCCTCAGCTGCCAGGGGAGAAGCTGGAACTCCTTAGATGTACTGACTTTTAGACAACCAGGCCGTGCACTGTTTTCTTTGATGTTTTTAGGCTGTCTTCTTTGTGAACTGTTAAAATCAGTGTAGGAAATCTTTTATTAAGAACACTGCTTTGCACAGTCCTGCCTCTCCAGAATAGCTTTTTTTTTTTTCGTAACATGAGCTATTTATCTTCCAGCAGTCAGCTTTCAAGTTCAGATCCTAATATTGTGATGCCCTAAGTGATGTGGTGAAAACATTTTTCTGGTTGGTGCCACACATGGTTTAAAGCTGCCATTTATAGTAACCAGGACCTGCAGCTCTAATTTATGTTCATGGTTAAAATTAAAAACCCGATCCAAGATCATCATTTGCTATCTCGGAAATCAGTGCCAAGGAAATAATGAGCTGTAGAAATTTGGGAGATGAAATAAAGGGCCTTGTCAGAGTGGTTTAATCATGTATAGAAAAGTGCTGCTGGCTGAGTGATACCTGAGTCTCTGCAGAAACCAGAGCTTGTAACAAGATCCAAGATAGTCTTGAAAAGACCTCAGTGTACTCCCATAATGAAGATAACACAGAACACCTTCCCCAAATCCAGCCCACATACATAAGAAGGGTTGTTATATGTGTTATTTTCTGAACCCACTCTCTAGATCTAACATTTTAACCTGAGCACTGTTCTGCCCTTGCTGTTAAACATTCCCTCCAAACCCCGTGCCAGAAGGGGTTGTTGCTGCCTGCCTCTGCCTGGTGACTCACTCTGATAATTCTTAGAGGGAAAAAAAAATAACATATTTGCCTGTAAATGAAGTGCCAGTGCAGCTTCATAACCTATGTCTTCCTTCTAGTCTGCTCTGGATACCGAGGAGGCAGAGCAAGGAGAGCTGCCCAGTGTGGGCTCATGTGGGTCACCTGGACATGCAGGTGAAGGTCAGCTGTCCTGGTTGGGCTGGGGGTTGAACCTGTTGCTCTGCCTGAATGGTAGTAAGTAGCTAATTGCCTTGATGATGATGATGATGATGGTTAGAGAACACCTACACAGACAAAACTCACGTATCTTTTACACCATGAAACCCTCTCAGTGTTTGCTGGTTGCTTTGTTTCAGGTGCCTGTGCAGTCCTGGTTTGATGACATGACAGACACAGAGCTGCTAGATCTTATTCCTTTCTTTGAAGGACTAAGCAAAGAGGAAGAAGTTTACAGTATGCTTCATAAACTCTGCAACAGGTAGCCCTTAACTCTGACTGACTCCTGCTCCTAGATTGCAGTTGCTAGAGGCTGTCTCCATCTCTTTCAGCTCTTTCAAATGTAAGCTTTGGGGAGGTCACCCCTGTCAGAAGTGCTACTCTTGATCTTCCTGTTACATTGGACACGAAGGACAATCATGAGTGATGCTATTAAGCCTTCAGAAGCCTGACTCCTAAGGTCATGTGTTAAGACTACTTTTTTAAAGGAAAAAAAAAAAAAAGAAGCTATTTTAAATGGGACTCTTTTAATTAATTTCATAAATGGACATCTTTTACTGGATCAGCTTTTCTTAAAACATGCCAAAAAAAGAAGCTTGTATTTCAGCAGTTGAATTTCTCTCCCTTTCTTCCCCTCCCACTATGCAGACAATTTTATCCCCCTGCTTAGAGCAGTTGACCTGACTCTGAATTTTTTCTTACAGAATGAAGTGCCTTTTTGAATGTTATTTTAAGATAAAAATTCATTTTTGTATAAGACGTATTTCCAGACATCTTTTAGTCTTGTATTGTCTAAATGCTTTAAAAGGAAAAAGGAAAAAAATTTTATAGAGCACTGTAATATATAACAAAGGAAAAAGTTGAAAACCAAGATGCTGGGTTCCTGTCTCCACAGTGACATTAAGTTGTGTTCCACTTTGTCATGCTCAGAAGGTTCAGGCGTTTGTGGGAAGGGTGAATTGGGGTCACTAACGTGGTTGTTTCACTGATGAGGATTTTGGGCACAGTTTTAAAGCATATCTGCAGTTGTTTGAGTATTTAGGGAGTGATGGAGTTGAGGAAACGAGGTGGCTGAGAGACCTAAAGCACCTTTAATTCCAGACAGATGAAGTTCTGCTGTCTCTGCTTACGCACAACTGCCATGCCTCTTCTTTTTTGGAAAACCATTATCTTGGGAGAACGGCGAGGAGATCTATTTATTAGTTTAAGATTCTTTTCTCAAAACCACCTGTCTGGGTAAGCTGGATCTGTATTGAGCTGTTTGGAGTACTTTTTTCTTTTAATTGCTGCTACTGTATACTCACCAAATGGAGTTGACCATCGGCTGTTATACTGTTTTTGCCACTGTGCCTGTGCTATGAGACATTTTCTGTAAGCTGCAAACTTGGGCAATAAATAAAATGCAGGCTTCATAACCCACCCCCATGGATTAATCCATTGGTATCTGATATACCAGAGAACCCAGTTAAAGGTGACCTGTAAAGGAGATTTTTTTTTTTTTCCAATTTAGATGAAGCCCTCTCCTTCCTTTGACAGATGAAAATGCAGAAAGTATTTTGCCTACACCTTTGATTTGTATTTCTTTTTCCCCAAGGTGTAAGGTGCAGATTAGGAGCTGTATCAAGTCTTGCTGGAAGGGCAGAAGTTACAAGCCTAGACTAAAATTGGTCCTCTAGCTTTGGAGTTGACTGGAGTCATCTCTGAATCTGAGAGCCTGCTTAACATCTTCTGCAGTGCCATAGGTACCCTTTTGGATGAATCGTTTTTAAATATTTCATGCCTTTAAAAAACAAGGCACACCTTTTTTTTTTTCCCTTTCCAGTGTCACCTTTCAGTTATTGTCCACAGCAGAAATCTGCAAACATAAAAGGTGCAGCTGCGTTTGGCTGTCCTCAGAGAAGACTAAATGGACTATTTGGTGCTTCTAATTAGCCTCGTGCTAAATTCTGAATTGTAGACCCCCTTTGCCTTTTCTCTTTTTCTCAAAAAGTCCTGATGACTTGGGAAAAGGAAAAAAACAACAAATTTCTTTGCGATGGACTTGGCTTGTGATCCTTGTCTCAAAAACATTGGTGAAGCAGCTTAACAAATCCACCAGAGAAGGGCAGGCCAGTCTACGCAGGCAGCGAGTGGGTTGTCGTGGGTGCAGTGTAAAACTGAGCCCCCGCAGTGCAGCTGTGCTCCAGCTGTGCTCCAGCTGTGGCTGGGCCCAGGGGTGCTGGAGGCAGTCCCGTCACACCCGTGAGTCTGTACGGCATCACCCTTTCGTTTCTTAACCAGCTGGCATCACCTTAGTACTGTATAAAATCTGTGCCACAACAAAAAGACAAACTGTCGAGTTCAGAAATTTAAAATTGAAAAAACAAAACAAAAAAAAAGCCTACTTTGTTTAAAAATATAAAGAAAAACAAACAAACAGTAAAAAAAAAAGGACGTATGGATTCTGGTTAGTCCATTAACGTTTGCTTTCAGTTTAAGATGGTTTAATTTTGTATTTGACTTCAGAGTAATGAAACTGTAAGCTGCCAAAAAAAAAAAAAACTGAAAGCACAAAAAAAAAAAAAAAAAAAAAGAGTTGTTCTCTGAGCAGTATTTACAACTGTGCCTGTGGCTCCTGGGCCCCAGGTGCAGTTTGCAGGGAAGTATTCAGGTTGTAGTTAGTCGTGCAGGTATGAGAGGAATGGCTGAAGAAATTCAAAGACTTTTTCTCGTTAGTGTCAGACCAAACAATCAGACAGTGAGTAACCCACGAGACAGGGCCGTGTGACAGTTGAGACCTGTTGGACGTGAGACAAACCGTGTCACCCGTTTGCATCTCTGGAAGCAGCGATTTCATGAACCAGTTGCCTTAAGTCTGTGAATGAATGTTGATTATATTATTAAAGTGTCTTGTATTGTTTTCAAATCCACATAGAACAGGCAACTGAACTTCTGCACCAGCCTCTGGAGGAACGGTTCTGATGGTGTTCTGTACAACCACGCTTGTACTGTATTATTTTGGCTCTTAAAATCCCCAAATTAAAAAAAAAAAAAAACTTACTGTAAATTAGCATTAAAATGACACTTGGTGACAATACAAAGACAAAAAACTTAGCACAGCTTTGATCTCTGCTAGTTTTAAGGGTATTTTCTAGAAGTTCTAATCAATTCTATTGTTTTTAACCCACCCAACTCATATAGAAATAAAACTCTGACTGCTCTGCAATCAGGTTTGGACTCCCCCGGGGTGTTCAGATTTGGCCAAAGGGATCAAACTGTCACAGCTGTTTCTTTTGACACTGTCATCATACTTGAAATGTCAAGTGTTGAGTTTGCGTGGATATGCGTACGCCATATATTTAGAGTTTCTAGATTCTAACAAAGCAATAGAGTTCTGTCCATGAAGTCAGAGAACGAGTGGAATGTTCGTAAAATTTGCAATACGGGTATTTGATTGTATTTTAAATACAAGATTAAAAAAAAAAAATCAGATAGGTAAAAAAAAAAACCCAAACTTATTTCCTAAATCTCTTGCCTATTTTGAAGTGCAGTTAGTGCATGCAGGTCACCAGGGCTGTTACAAACCCTGGGTTTCAATTCTGTTCCTGGATATAATAGAAATATTAAAAAGTCTTTTCCCAGCTGGTCGTTTTAAAGAGATGCTGCCTGGCCTGAAGTTCTGTTGTCCTTTTTATGTTGGGTTAAAAAACGGTTTTTTGCCTGTATAGGTATTTTTAAAATAAGCTGTAAGGCAGAATGCCTTAGACCCTTGAAATCCAACTGAAGTGTTAACAATGAAATTGCCATTTGTAACCTTAGGGCTGTGCGCTGAATCCTTGTTCACCACCAGGAAGCGTGGCAGGCTCGGGATGGGGAGATGGTAGCAAATGTACAATATTGCTGTGTTCATTTAGGTGGCTTTGGAAGAATAATTTGTCTCTTTGTTTCGCCCTTTTGACCTTTATTAAAACAGCAGAAGTTTTACGTGGAGGAAACTCAACACCTGGAGACGTTTTGGTTGTCAGTGTACGCAATCACTTTTCTTACAGCATGATTTTGATTAGACTGGTTGGGGACAATAAAGTATCTAAATGACACTGGTGTGTGCTGATGTTGCAGCTTTTGAAATTTCAGTGTTCTAAAAAAAAAAAACAAAAACCAAGAAAAAGAATCTGTAGCTCTGTGACTTCCGAAGGCGTAACCCTCTGTTGGACAGATTGTTTTTAACCTAATAAACCACAGTTCCGCACAGCCCTATTTGTAAAACAAAAACAAGTTTGTGCCTCTGATTCCAAGGTGCTGTGATGTTTTTTGCCTTTGTGGGGCGAGGAGGGGCAGGTGAGACTGGCGTGGGGCAATTGCTTCAAGATCTCTGGGCTAACTATGCAAAACCAGCTGTCAGTTTTCTGTTTCACATGATGTTGTAAAATCCCAGCTGACTCTCTCTTATTTCTTGTTAAAGATCTATTGGGAACTCCTTAGCAGAGGAGTAAGCAATGGAAATGTTTCTTTCTTTCTTTTTTTTCCTTTTTTTTTTTTTCCTTACGATGGAGCTGTTTACACTTTGATGCAATGAACAATCCAGCAATACTTGAGAAACACTACAGATACCATATGAGTGTTTGCAGGAGAGAGAAGTGTTGTCAATCAGGTATTGAATGGTTTCTTTACTGTCACAAATAAAAAATTTTAACAATATAGTTACTTGTGCATGTAATACTTCTCTGGGAAAAAGCATTTCTGGCACTTCAGTAATAGGCACTGCCCTAATTCAGCAGGGGCTGTGCTCCTGCTGATGCACATCCATGTCAGAAGATAAAATCACCCATCTCTGTCCCAGCCTCCTCCCCCTCTCCTCGTTCTCAGTCACGTGCAGGACTCCTCAGTGGCTGCCCTGGCACCTGCTTGTGCAAACAGAGCTGATGAACTACTGATGAACTCTGCTAAATAAATTGGTGGCGACTCTTGCAGATGTTCCAGCTATTTAGATCTCTTGGATGAGATCATACAATAATTTGTTCAAGTCTCAAAGCTGTGTGACTTCTTTTGAAGGGCTTAACTTCAGCTACTTGAATAGCTGTTCTTAACATCACTGCCATATCCACATGAATATCTGAATAAAACACTTTATTTGGTTGGAAAAATCTATTCTGGGACTTTTTATCTGACACAGTAAGACTTAGGCAGAGCCTTCCTTTCTAGGAAAAGGCACATACTATTGATGCTTTATGAGCAGAAAACCTCAGGCCTGTCAGAATGAGCAGCTGGCTCAAGATAGCACATTAGTTGCAACTAAAAATATTTTTTAGTTAGTCCTATGATAGGTTGGAATGACCTGGACTGCCTTTACTTTGTACTGGTGGGTCAGGCTCTTGATTTTTAAAATTTTTTTTTAGGTTTTGTTTGGTTTGGGTTTTGTCTTTTATTTTACCCATCTCCTTAGCTGCTACTTAGGATAAAGATGCCTTTCTTTTTTGTCTTTTTTTTTTTTTTTTTCACTTGGTAAAACAAGTGTTTCAAAATTCATAAAACAGCTCATTTATAGTGGTGAGAAAGATCCTGTTGTTCTGTCCTGACAGAAACCAAGTGTCTGCAGAACTGAATACACAATAGTCTATACACCTATAGGCTTTCCAGTGGTTTCCCCTGCTTTTTGTTGTCTTTTGGCTCAGAAGAAAAGCCAACTGCTCTGAAATTCCCTGCAGGAAGGGATAGGGCTGTTCCAGGTGGGATGCAGCTTCCAGCAGTTTTCCTGGCAAGCGACCTTCACCATCCAGACTCGCCACCAGCCCAGCCACGCTGGCAGGAGCCCAGGCAAAGTTCTGCTGGACTCCTCCGGTTCTGCTGGAGCCGCTGGAGGAGAAATGATCTGTGGGTAACCCATTGGTTTGGACAGGTTGGCAGCCTGAGCCTTGGAAAGCTTCCAGGAGTTTTGCTGGGAAGGAGCAGTGCTGGGAGCGGGGTGTCTGTGGTGGAAGAGGCATTTCCGAGGCACGGGACACACGGGGATCGCTGGGGCTCCACAGGGCAGGTTTGCCTCTGCAGTGCACCCCAAGGCCAAAAGGTGAGGTTTGGCCATGGCTAAAACCAGCTCAAACTGAGCTTGGGAGGAGGTGGCTGTGTCCCTGTCCCCCCGTGGTGCCTCCCACTGCCCTCCCCGGACCGGCGTCGCTCAGTTCCGCGCCCACCTTCTGATTCCATGACGTGGACACAGCCGCTGGGATGGAAATGGCAGGAAAAGCCGGACACAGGAGTGCAGCACAGCTGGCACCCGTCAGCCTCCTCACCTCAGGCTGGACTCCAGCAAGGACAAGGCTGCTGCTGCTCAGAGGAGTCACTGCTCAGCCAGAGATGTGTCACCCCCTCGGAGAACCTCTGTCCCTCCAGATAATGAGGGGTGATCCTTTTGTCCCTACAAACGTGATGTCACCACCTCTGAATTGCCAGCCTTTCAATAAGTGTTGCACTCGAAAGCTCGGGGGTTGTTGGAGGAGTTGCTGGCTTGACAATGGGTTGTTTTCTTTGATTTTAATGAGTTTTTGTGATGAAAACCAAATTTCTTTAGTGTAACCTTGTAATTTTTTTTTCTCATGCTTTGATTCAGTTTGACAATAAACTATCTGTGTTATTTTTTTCATTCTCTTCATGTCTGATAATGCAAATAGTTCAGGTCTGTTCCCAGAAATCCCCCTTTCTCTGTGCACATGCTGTTCTCCATGGGGGAAACATTGGGAGGGGGAAGCAAAGACCTGAGAGAATCAGGCCAGGAAGTTCTCATTCCATTCTTCTCACAACTCTTTGGAGCTGCTGGGCTTTAGTAAAGATGAAAGCCCTGACTGCTGAGCACCGAGGCCTTCTTCCTCTGGCAGCATGTTTGGCAGAGGGGTTCAGCTCCTGTTCTTTTGGTTAACCTGCTGAGGGTTGGATAAATCCATCTGGCTGCTTTCCAAAGCCACTGAAGCCTAGAGGCCAGAGCTGGGAAAAGGAGCAAGATGCTGGATTGTGGGAGGGGATAAGGGGGCAGGAGGAAACGGGATGGTGGCTGGTGGGGTTTCTGTACAAACCCCTTCGGTCCCTGCATGCAGCACCCCTTTTATGACACTCACAGCATCCCTGAAGCACTTGTTTGGTTCCTCACCTGCCTATCCCAGGTTTTTAGGGATAAATGGGGCTGAGAGTGGATCAGCATCGCTGCCTTTCTCCCAGGCTGTGGTGTCACCACTCTGTAGCTTGTGACGGTGCCTGTTGTGGGCGCTGATGTGGAGCAGCTGACCTGGCACAGGTCTTGGGTCAGCCAGTCTGCAGCCAAACATTTATCCCCTGAGGAAGGGAGAAGCTGGGGGAGCTGCCTTTTCTGGAGCTGGACTGGTTCAAGATGCCCATGTGAAGCAGTTCCTCACCTGGCACATCTCGAGTTAGGTCTGCGTGGAAGGGTCAGGCTGAAGAAAGTGGTTGCAAGTTAAGCATTTGCTGGAAGACAAACCCACAGAAGGATGAAAGTCTGGCATTTTCATGTGTGTTTTTAATAGGAAAATCATTTTATAAATACTTCTGGGATGTTTTTTTTCTAATCTTTACCTAATCCCCTGGTTAATTCCTCCTGTACCCTCAGAGACTGAGAACCAGAGATCTGTGTAAAATTTATCTGTGGGCTTTTTTGTGCACCTGAAATAGGCCATCTTTTTTCTTCACAAGCAAATGCATCTAGAAGAAGAGGGGAAGGTTTTGTCACGACCTGAGCCTATTTGATCACAGAATTACAGAATCATTTTGGCTGGGAAAGAGTCAGAGCTGAGAGGGACCAGGTGCTGTGTAGGAGTCGGGCTGAGGCTGGGCACGTACAGGTCCTGCCCTTGGCTCTGCATCACGGGGCTGGAGCTCTGGGACCCTTTACTCTCCTTCTGGTTTTCCTCCTCTAAACAGTGACTGGAGCCTTGGTCTCATTGGAATCCCCTGTAACACATCTGAGGAACTCAGAGCAGGTTCAGATGAGTGATCACCCACTGGTCTGATCCCTGATCTGCTGGATGGAGCTTGGAATGATAACCAGAGGGATCAGGCTTGGGATGATGATGCTTGGAAAGCAGTTGGAGTGTTGCATCCCAAAAAGGAGGATGAGGGGGGAAGGTCTGGAGGGCCTTCGTGGCTCTGGATTGTGGTGGTCCAAGCCGTGGCATGGTCTGGCAGTGGGAGCATTTGGATTTGATGTATCTGTGATGGAAATCTTGGGAAAAAAGAGAGGGTTTTAAGGGCTTGGTCCATGCAGGGCCCGGTCCCACCACGAGATGGTGCAGCCGTGCAGCGCTGCCTTTTAAAGGCGCCGTAGAGGAAATTTAAAAGCCATTATCTCGAGTAAAAGCATCACCACAGCTTTGAATGTCTGAGTCCCCCGCCAGGACCGTGCTCCACAGGCCCATGGAAAACGCCTTCCTTCAGGTAAAGATCTCTTTTGGTATTTCACACGCAATTTCTTCGTTTGCCCGATGAATGCTGAGTTTCCTTTGAGAAAGGAACCGGTGGCTCCACACCTGAAATGCAGGACAAGTATTCATGGTCATTGTAGTCACTGATTATCTTCTCTTCCACGAAAATGCAGAAACATAGGATCAGCACAGGAAAACTGAAGAGGGAAATCAGCGCTTCTCAAACAGCTGAGTTCTAATTTATGTCCTTACACCTTCCCTAGTGTGCTAAACCTTTTTTTCTTCCAAAACCTTTGCTGCTCGCCTTTTTGGTTTTGTTTTGTTTGGTTTTTATTTTTTTTAAAGCAACGTCATTTTAAATAGAGCTTTGGCTGAAGTACACGTGGAGAACTGTGGACAAATGTTGAATCTCCAGCAGGGGGAGGAAAAAAAAAAAGAAATGGAAGTGGTGCCAAGCTGGCAGGTGTGTGACAAGGCACATTCCCTGTGCCAGTTCCGCTCCCTGCCCGTGTCCAGCGTGCGGGGGCGAGGGGACAGGGCAGCCGGGGGGACACACGGGGGGGCCAGGCTGGACCAAGAGGGTTGGACCTTTCCAGGGAATAGACCCCACACCTGCAGGGTTGCCTCTCCCTGTTAATGACTGCTTTCACATTCCCAACACCCGCGTGAGTTTTTTTGGGAGAAGGGAGCGTTTTCCAAGCCCTTGCAGCCCATCTCCTTGGCTTTCTGCTCTCCTGGCGTGGTCCTTCCCACCTGGAAGTGCCTGCCCTGTGAGGAAAGCCAGGAGGAGTTAGGTCCCTGCTGCCTGGAGATGAGAAGGCTCAGGGGGGCCCTCATCACAGCACCCCAGTGCTGAAAAGGTGCTGCGAAGAGGATGGAGGCTCTCTCTTCCCACACAGCCACGGAGAAGACAACAGGCACGGGCTACAAATTGCCCCAAAAAAGGTTTTATCTTGACACAAGAAATTTTTACAGTGAGAATCATGGAAATGACTTCCCCAGGAAGGTGGTGGAGTCCCCATGGCTGGAGGATTTCAAGGTGTGAGTGGACAGTGATGGAAAACCTCATCTACGCTCCCTTTCCGTGAGAGGCTGGACCAGATGGTCTTTGAAGATCTCTTTCAGCCTGGGCTGTTCTTTGATTCTGTGACTCCGGCGTGTCATCCTCCACCTCCTGGCTGGCTGTCCCCAGGAATGGGGCGACCAAGGCAAAGCAGGAGTGCTCTGCAGCTCCAGCAGCTGAGGAGGAGCCTTCCAACCTTGGGCGTTTCCTTCTGGCTTGGATGGTCCCCCCTGCTTTGCCTCTCCTATAATTCATGAGGGGAAGGCTGCCTTAAAAGTGAAATCCCACCTGGGATCCCAATTCCTGGCTTTTCTAGGAGACAGCTTTGCCCATCACAGGCAGCTCCAGCCACGCGGGGCTCTGGGGGTGTTGGAGCCAAGGGGAAGCTGCTGCAAGTATCTCCTGCATCTCTTGTTAGCAAACAAAGACATCCTCGGCTGCAAAAATCAGATTATCTGCAAATCCGTGTTCCCCATGGGATGCAGGATGAAGGTGTAACTTGATGAATATAACCCAGCCAATATGGAGAATTTAAATTAAAAGGACAGAAATTCCTTGACAGGCATCTCCCAACCTTCACAGTGTGCCAGGGAAAAGGTCAGGCTCCAGTTAATGAGTTGATGTTAAATGTGGGTCTGATCTCTCCAAGATCCAGTTTCCCCTCAAGTTCTTTCAGTTCCTTGGATGCTGTTGGGGCACGGGCACTTCTCACTTTTGCTCCTGTGAAAGGGAAGGAAATTATCTATACCTCATTGTCCAAGGGGTAAAAGCATTCCACAAATAATGTATTTTTTTATATATCCTGTAAAGGTTGTGGCCTCATCTCATTTGATTCCACATCACTCTGGTTCTCCTGAAAATCTTTGGGAGCTGGGAGATAAATGTTTGTTATCTGCCTGTGATGAGTCAGCTACAGGCAGCAAAGGGAACCAGATTTTCTGGCTGCTTTAGATTTTCTAAATTTCAACTTCACAGAAAAAAAAGAAATCAACTTCTCCTTTTAACTTTTTCATAACCAGGTTGTCAGCTGTGACACTTTGTTGTGATGTTTTTTAAAATAATGAATTTGATGTGCTTGCTGACAGGCTGGATCACACAGGCACTGGGTTTGTATGCTGTCACCCATTTTTAGGGATCTCACCACCAAAATAGGTATCAGCTCCATCCTGGAGACAGCTAGAAATGTTGAAGCAGTGCCACTAATTAGTCATAATGGTGGGTTCTTTTCCCTAATATCATTTTGAGCTTTAGAGCAGGTACCTCCTGAGAACTCGTGTGTGATTATCAGGGAAGCAGAAATTGGATCATTAAACCTCTGCAAATAAAGAGAGCGGCAGCAAGAGGAGCACATCCTGGGCTGCGTCACAAGAACTGGCACCAGAAGGTCCAGGGGGGTGATTCCCCCTCTGCTCTGCCCTTGTGAGACCCCTCCTGCACTGCTGGGAGCAGCTCTGGGGCTCCCAGCACAACAAGGATGGGACGTGGAGGTGCTGGAGCGACTCCAGAGGAGGCCACAGGGATGTTCTAAGGGCTGGAGCCCCTCTGCTCTGGAGCCAGGCTGGGAGAGCTGGGGGTGTTCACCTGGAGAGGAGAAGGCTCCAGGGAGAGCTCAGAGCCCCTTCCAGGGCCTAAAGGGGCTCCAGGAGAGCTGGAGAGGGACTTGGGCCAAGGGATGGAGTGACAGGACACAGGGAATGGCTTCCCACTGACAGAGAGAAGATTTGGATTAGATATTGGGAATAAATTTTTCCGTGAGGGTGGAGAGGCCCTGGCACAGGGTGCCCAGAGAAGCTGTGGCTGCTCCTGGATCCCTGGAAGTGTCCAAGGCCAGGCTGGATGGGGCTTGGAGCAACCTGGGACAGTGGGAGGTGTCCCTGGCCAGGGCAGGGGTGGCACTGGATGGGTTTTAATGTCCTTTCCAACCTAAACCATTCTGGGATTCTAAGAGATCCCACCTGCCATGGCCCTGCTGAGAATGACAGCAATCAGAGATGGGCAAAGGTGCTCTCAGTTGCTTTTTTAAATGCCAGTATTTTATCAAAACAAACCTCAACATCATCAGTTCCTACAAACTTTCTCCTCCCCTCTCCTGCTCTATGGCAGCTCTGGAACAATGAAAAAAAGTCATTTTTTCAACAGCATCTTCAAAGTTCAGAACAATTCTGTGATTATTATTTTATTTCCTTTTTTTTTTTTCCCTTAAATGAGCAGCAACTACAGCCTTACTGCTTTTATCAGCTAACAGCCTTGAGGCTGTTATAAAAAAGCTGCACTGCTGTAAGGAAAGAAACACAGAGATGGGAAAATTAAGGCTGCTACAGTACCAGCAAGTTCTGTGTGGTCTCTGAACATTGAATTTCAGCTTGCAGGTAGCCTGAACCACTGTTCAAGGAAGGGAAGGGGAGAGAGAGGCTGAATTCTAAATGGTCCCAGTCCAGGTCTGAGAACTGTGTGAAGGCACAGCCCTGAGCTCCTGAATGTCTGTTCAGAGCTTATCCTGATGCTCTATTTAAAACTGCGCAGCGCAAGGTGGGAGGGGAGAATGGCTGTGTCAGGCTGAGCTGGGAGGGAGGATGGGAAGCACGAGCTGTCAGGTACTGGAGCTGCCCTCAGAGCTGCAGCCGAGGCAGCAGCTTCAAAGCACTCCAGCAAAGCTCGGCTGTCTGAGCTGCAAAACACGCAGGAGTGGGAAAAATGACATCAGGTGCCGGTTTGCTGGGAAAAACGGAGGTGGGAGAAGCTTCTCTCAGCTCAGCACTAGGTGGGAATGGCCAAAAAGTCGTTCGTAGACTCATGGAATGGTTTGGGCTGGAAGGGACCTTGAGGACCATCCAGTTCCAACCACCTGCCATGGGCAGGGACATCGCCCACCAGACAGGCTGAGGTCAGGTTTCCCTTGGTGCTACCTGCTCCAGGTGATGTCTGTCTCCATCAGAGGTTTGTAAGGCAGCTTTGCTCATCCTTCAGCTCCCCCAGCCTGACCAGAAGTGCTGCTTACAGAAAATCTGGGGGGAAAAAATGCTTTAGTCATGCCCAAAGCCCCCTGGAAAGAACTAAACCCTCCTGTCTCAAGCTCAGCTGCTTCAGGTCAGTGGCCTTGGAGGGGCTTTCCAAGCATCGTTCCTTAAAGCAGTTTCCCCAGGGAGAGCCCTTTCCTGCCAGGATTTGCTGCCTTGTGTGAACTGAGCTGTGCTGCTGGGGGGAGATGGAAGCAAGGCCCTGTGTTAAACACTGCTGCTATTTCAGGGAAGCTCCGTGCAAAATCACCTTGTTGTCAGTGGATCTGTGGATTCAGCCACACCTGGATGAGGCTCCCCCAGCCAAACCACAGAAGGGTGTGAAGGATGGGTCTCTGAAGCCAGGGAGGAACCATCTGCAGTTCAAACTCCCTGAGGAGCAGAGGAGAGCTTTCCCGGGGGATGGCTGAAATCAGAGATGGGAGCAGGGAGATCTCCTCGAGTGACAAATCCATGCAGATCAAATACATGAATAGAGAGCAGGGAGATAAAAGGAGGTGGTAATGAAGTGGGAGTCAGTCTCTTCTCCCAGGTAGCAAGCCATAGAACAAGAGGAAATGCCCTCAGGTTGTGCCAAGGGAGTTTTAGTTGGGTTACAAAGGAAAATTTCTCTGCTGAAAGGGTGGTCAGGCACTGGAACAGGCTGCCCAGGGCAGCAGTGGGGTCACCATCCCTGGAAGTGTTCAAAAACCACGTGAATGTGGCACTTGGGGACAGGGTTTAGTGGTGGGCTTGGCAGTGCTGGGTTAAAGGCTGGACTCGTGGATGTTCGAGGTCTTTTCCAAATTTAAAGATTGAATGGTTGGTCCTGTGCAATGAATGACAAGGTCTGGCTGGATCACTTGTGCTGTGCTTCAGAGGGAAAAACAACCACAAGTTTGAAAAAACAAACCGTCGCCAAAACAATCCCCATCTCATTCGAGGAACATATTTTCAAAAGGGGAGTTATACAAAAACTGGGAAATGAGTGCTGCTGCTCTGCTGGATGCCAGAGAGGCTTCGCTTGGAGCTGTGGTCAGTGCCAGTGGGCCCTAGGGCAGAGATCAGAGATAAAGTGGGCTAGGAGTGCCACGGAACGGAGAGTGTGGAAAGCACAGGGGGAGGAAAACAGCACAGAGGGAGGCTCCTCTCTCCTCTGGTGTCCCTGCCCGTGGCAGGGGGTTGGAACTGGACAATCTTTAAGGTCCCTTCCAACCCAAACCACTCTAGGATTCTAGAAGAGGGAGAGAGTTGTTACCAGGATAAATACCCGGCTTTCAGCAGGATCTGATTTGTGTCACATCAAAAAGAGGGATTAATTTTCAACACAAAAACGAGATTTCAGCACTGTGTAAGGACGACCCTCCCCTCCCCTCCCCTC